>JAOTRR010000020.1:756018-768913 GCA_028570945.1 Gogo arcuatus | reverse complement strand
GTTATTTCATAGTTTTGATGTCTTCAGTGTTGTTCTACAGTGTAGAAAATAGTCACAATACAGAAACACCTACGAATGAGTAGAGTAAGGGTGTACAAACTTTTGACTAGTACTGTGTGTATGTATTATATATATTTATTCTGCACAAAATGTGATTTCCAGGACATTTGAGATATTTACAGTGTTGATTTAGGAGTTTGCACACTGAGTATGATCTCTAAATGATTTTATAATATAAAGAAAGAAACAAACAAATCTGCAAAAGATAAACACAGTGAACAGCCAACCCCTGAACCCCAGCAGATCACCTCTACCATGGCCCGGGTTATCTCCCTGTAAAGGGTTTTTGCTGTTTAGGTGTTGATTTGGTGTAAAATGTGATGTGTAGGATGAATCTGTGGTGTTGTGTAGATGTTTGTACCTCGAACATGAGCCCCAGCAGGATGATCATGGCCACACAGGAAACCATATCGGCGTGATTCTGGATCACAAACTCGTGGCTCAGAACCGGAGGACTTTTGTTCTTCTTTCTGAAGCCCATCTCTGTGTAAAGCCTCTGTGTGTCTCTGTGCACAAACAAAAGCGAGCTCCTCTCTGAAATAACCACAATAACCACAAACCCTGCCAGGAAAATAATCCAAGCCTTCACAGTCCAAGTTCTCTCGGAGTAGATGAACACTTTGTATTCGTGTATAGCACCGACAGAAGCTACACCCGCTACCGGAAGTCACCAACAGTCACGATTTCCAAAACAAAAGTCTCGCTTCCATTTTAAAAGTACGGAAGCACATTGCATTCACAAAAGAAAAAAACCCCCCCAGACACCTAATTTCGTAATTATGAGTTACTATCTCGTAATTACAAGACAAGATCTCATGATTATGAAAAAAAAAACTGGAAAGGTGCCTCAAGTGTTTGGTTTATTTTTGAGCTCTGTGTATATAAACACTTCCTGATCAGCAAAGATGAGAATGTTCATTAAATTATTTTAACTGATACAGAAACATATTACGTTATCATGTGAAAAGTTTATTGTTACATACTTACCAACCCTACTGACTCACGCGCTAGTCTACCGATTTGACAGGTGAATACCGCCTACCGCTTTCAGTTCTATAAAAATACCACATTACAAAATAATCAGCAAACACTGTTGGATTCGCTCTTCTGACCTCACTTCAGCTATTTTCAGCACAAGTATATAGCGTCAAATAGTCATGTTAACTGAAGTCGAGAACCAATGGAACGGCGCGATAACAATGTTGAATCTAAATTGTATCGCTCCATCGCACCGTTCCACTGGTTCTCATTATGGTTCTAGCCAATCGGCAATGAGCTCACGTTACAACAAATCGCACCAGTATTTGTAAAAACCAAACACGCTCTGGTGATCAAGAACAATGAAAACTCTGAAGAAAAAAAAGATTCGCTATGACAACCAGTTCAAGGCAACTTGATCATCAGATCATCCAGCATCAAACATCGAGGCGATTTAAGAAGCATGCATTTTGTGAAGTACGTTGGTCCGATTTCTTGATCAAATTTCTTCAAATATGGTACTCAGGATGCAGGAGAATGCACCATTTTACACCGTTTTCTCAAAATATTCTGGGGGGGCATGCCCCCAGACCCCCCTAGAAGGGCGGGACTGCGTCACGCAATCTGGTCTACTGCTTTTCATTCTCTGGGGGTTGGCAAGTATGTTGTTATAACAAGATGTTTTCACATTATTACGACATGCAGGCTTATCACGTTATAATGTGAAAATGTTTTATGTTATAACAATAATTTATCACATTATAACATAATAAATAGTATATTGTTATAACATGAAAAGTTTCTTGGGGTAGTTTGCACTTTAGTGACAGTAACACCGGTAACTACTTTGCACATGCGTGTGCGGGTTAGGGTTAGGGTTCGGTACTCACATAAAAAAATCACAAAGAAACTTTTTTTGTGGTTATTTTTATGATTTGAAGCCATTTAATGCGATTTTGTGGTCTTCTCACGCGCTCTCCTTATATAAGAACGATACCCTCAAGAGATCTCGTCAAAAATTTTGGCGGAGTTGCTAAAGTGCAGCTGTCCCAGTTTCTTGTTATAACATGATAAATTTGTATGTCATAATAACATGAAAATATCATGTTAAAATGTGAAATCATCTTGTTATAACAATAAACTTTTCATGTTATAACGTAATACTGATCTGTTTTTCTTTTTCTGGTGCAGCGGAAAAAAGAAAGCAATACGTTTCCATAAACTGACGGGTTTTTTAGGTTAGCAAAATTGTCCGCTTTTGCACGCAGCTAAGATGAGCTAGTTTAGCCGTGCGTTTCCTGTTTGGGTTCAGCTTGACATACTAATACTAATATAATCCATATTAAATAACATTAATATCTTCAAGTGTCTCATAGAGAGAAGGAAATAAAAGCAGATAAACTGCGACAGCACCATCGTTACCCACTGTCTTATCCTGTAGCCTAGATTAGTGATGATTGATAGCTAAGCTACCTTAACTTTTCTAATAATTACAATATCCTGATCTCATAATTACGAAATATTTCCTTGTAATTATGAGATAGTAGCTCATAATTATGAGATAAGGTGTCCGATTCTTTTTCTTTTGTGAACGCAATGCACTTCCATATAAAAGCCTTTGGTCTGAAGATAAATTAATAACGAGTGATTTCCAATATAAAAGTCTACTCTACTCTAGTCTATTTTAACTCTTTTTATCAGAGGGAAAAAATGTTTTCCAAAAAAAATGGAATGTTTGCCTGTTTTGGGCGTGCCTGTGTTCCGCACTGAATTTTATTTATGTTACACTCTACGCTATTGGTTAACGGCTCATTTGAAAGTAGACACTCAGGGATTTAAGAATTTGCAGTTTTTCATAAGTATTTAATTTTTTACTTAGCCTACTAAGTTAAAATGTTATAATTTTATTGTGGCAGATGTATATGGTGTTTTACTATCAAAAAAAGCATTAGTTATGCTGTCCGTTTTATCTCTGTACCAGTGTTATTGTAGAAAGGTGTGAATTGTTTGACCAGCAGGAGGCTCACAGCTCTCCCATTTCCCATCATCCTGCTCACCAGCAGCTAAACACAGAGCCACGATGCTCCACACACAGAAACCCAACAGTCTTCTGACTAATCTTATAACAGACCTGCAGCGATCAAATGATTCACTTGTTTATACTGATCGAAAATGTCTGATAAATCGATTTCCATTCCACTGGCACAAAGGGTTAAAAAAAAACACCCTCACAATATAAACATTTACTTTCCACCAAAAACGGAGAAAACACTACATTTATTATTACACAAAGATTATTTAATGACATCACTGTATTTACAATAAGTGAACACTTGTCTCATCCCCTATGTAGGGCACAAATGGAGTTTGTGTTACATTTTTACACAATAAAACAAGCGTTTTTAATAAGCAAATATTTCCAGCTTCTCAAAAGACTATTTATACTCATTTAGCTGAACACTTTTACATCAAAAATAATCCTTAAAGGGTATTTAAGAATTAAAAGTGATTTTTTTTACGCTATCTCTGTATCTGAAACCTAGGTTTAGCCGGAGGAGATGAACACTTGTATTTACACTGTATGGATGTAGCTCAGAGAGAAAGCTACACCTACTACCAGAATCTATCCACAGACATCAAGTTCCCAAATACAAGATTCATTTCCATTTTAAAGTTATCGATATAAAAAGCTGGTGACTTCCACAGTAAAGCTCTGCTCCCCATTCCCAGGTAACAAACGAACGTTGAGCCAGTTTCAGCCATCCCCAGGGTGCTGTGTATGTTGAGCTTCCCTTCCAGGATCAACAGACTCTCAGCCATCTTTAAATCCACCTCCCCTGCGTTGGTCCAACACTGGCACGGTTGTTATAAAAAGTTATCTTTGCCAACATTGTATGAACATTGTGTAGGGAGAGCCAACAAACCCACCCAACATAGATGTTTGCTACCTGGATACTTAAAATAAACTGTCCTCAGACATTTACATCTATCTATCTATCTATCTGTCTGTCTGTCTGTCTGTCTGTCTATCTATCTATCTATCTATCTATCAACATTTATTTAGCACAAGACGTTAGTGAGTAATGGCCAAACAGCTCATAAAAAATATTGTACTGTACAGGTTCCCAATCCTGGTCCTGGAGAATCACATTTTATTGTGTTTACTGCTCCTGACACACTTTATTCCAACCGATCAGTTCAGTAACAACCCTTTCTGAGTTGATTCATGCAGGATGTTTGGGTTCTCTGGGACTGAGGTTGAGAATCTGTGCAGTAAAGCGATTAGAAACTCTTAAACAAGCACTGATAAACTTAGATTAGAATTAGAAAGCTGGAAAATAGCTTATCAGCTGGCAAGGACAGTCTAGCAGTGTGTGTTTTAGCAGAATTTTCAGCAGCATAGCTCTATCTAGATAATAGTCATACTACAGTGTTACATACTGGTGACCCTTTTTGTTTGTGTTTGTTTTTCTCATCAACTGTATAAATATGGACGGTGTGGCTCTGTACACTTCCACGCTATAGAAATGAAGCCAAAATTCCTCTGCCATGGTGTCAAATTTGGAGCCAGAGTCTGCGCAGTAGAGACGAGAGGTAAAGTGAGATACGCCCCAATCCTTTGGTAGCCCCGCCCCCTTCCAGTGCATTGCAGAATGTGTTCATGGTAGTAATCAATCTTACATCCATCCAGAGAGATTAAATAGTTTCAGCTGGAGATATTTCATTAATACAGATGCGTATAATAAAGACATTTATCACTGGGACATGAACTGGACATTCACTGAC
Organism: Gogo arcuatus; assembly: GCA_028570945.1. NCBI lineage: Eukaryota > Metazoa > Chordata > Actinopteri > Siluriformes > Anchariidae > Gogo > Gogo arcuatus. Next base: position 764,089 of record JAOTRR010000020.1, on the reverse strand, counting down.
AGATTAACTGTGGTTTCAGGAAGAGCAGCTGGTTTAGACCACAGTCGCAGTGCACGGTGAGTTAAAAACATTATTTGAGACACAAACTTATAAAATCCACCCTAATGTTATTGTTAGTGTGTGTTCACTGACGAAGAAATGGCTTTAGTGGAAATTTTGATAGCTGGCTGTCTGGATGTCGTTAATACTGAAATAATATTTCTATCATGGTGGCTGTATGAGCTAGCGCGATTAAACTCGCCTTTTTCCTATTAAACCTCTTGATGTTTCGAATTTTTTTAATAGAAATGTCGAACAGTTTGTATTAGTGCATGTGTCCAGAAAAGTTCAAATAAGTAGGTATATGACGATAAATTCTGTGGTGAAGTTAGCTGGCTGGCTACAGCTGGTCTCTTCTGGGAAAGCTGTCAATCACTTCATTCCCAAGTGTAGCCACGCCTTCTTACTTTAGAGTAGAATAATGTTTTAAAAACAAATTTCTGGGGGAAAATAAAAATGTGCAGATATCAGCATAAGGAAAACTAACTGTGCGAATTAGACACTGTAGATGGAAAGATGAGAAAAATAACATGGAAAATAGGCTTTTGCCATTGAAACACATGGGAGTGGGCGGGGCTAAGAAATTGTACTGCAGACAGTCAGCAGGAGCGCTTGACCTGTGGTGGATTCACTTTTTAGAGATGATACGCTGTACATTTTTATACAGTCGATGGTTTTTCTTGCAGAAATCCTGAAATGCAGGTCCCTCTGGTCTACTGGATTTTCATTAGCACACCAGAGTCACCATCAGAGACCACCAGGTGCTGAGCGAAACCATAGAATCCCATCTAAAAAATGTTCAAATACATCTCATATCAATCACGGGTTACCTGTTAAACCATTACGAACATTATCAGCCCCTATAAAAATACACACAATATCATTACTACCGATTACAAGACCAACAGGATGCGATTAGCATCTCTGCTGTACGTCCAATTCACTATGTAAAGCTCTATTTTGGGAGATGTACCATTTTGTAGTTTTGTCAAAAAGCAAAGAGTTAAATACCCAGTGTGATAATGAAATCCCACAATGCATTGCAGTAGGTTAGTGTACAAACTATACAACAAGCAACCAGGATAAAGAAATCTCAAAGAACAGAGAGAAAGCATTTTTTAAGACTGCTACAGAGTAAACATTAAAATGCATTTCTAAATTCTTTATTGATATTTTCTCACTTCAGAGAATTAGAAATGACTCCATTGCAATCAAAAATCTAAAATAAAAGGGTCCAAAATGTTGACTGTCAGTAGAATAAATAATAATACTTTAGAGTTAGAGCAATTAAAACCATTAACCATTAAAACTCCTAATATTCTAACATTCTGTCATTAAAGCCATATTTTTTGTCAGTATTTCTTTTTTTTATAGGCTTTACTGTATGACGTATCATTCATTCATTCATTCATTCATTCATTCAATCAATCAATCAATCAATCAGAAGTTATTTCATATCGTTTTGATGCCAAACCTGACAAACAAGGAAAACTGTAGACTTTCAGCTTCAGCCAAACAACTGTAGTTAAATTAAGGACAGAAACAGTAATATAAATTTATATACAGTATATTTTTACTATTTATATATTTTAAGAAACGTGACAAATCACAAGTTAGAAAGTATTGTATTTTTTTTGATGAAACAAAACATCATGTACAGTTCTCTGTTCACTTATACCTGATCCCTATTTATATTTTCTAATGTTAGAGTATTAAAAATGATCACATTACCTGTTTAATCAAAATTACTACAAAATAAAGAAGACTAAAAATGTTTGCCTGGCAGTAGTAAATAAAAATAATAATAAAACATAAAACTCATAACTGGCATCTATTTCAAATTAATTCACAATAATATTAATAGTTTGTCGCCACGGGACTCTTATTTTGACATGTTTCCGGTTTTTGAACCGGAAGTTTACGTTAAGTTCGCGTTAATGAACACGTCGTTGTCACAGCTCTATCTCTGGACGCATGTAACTTCATCTTCTGTTTTAAAAGTATATATTTTAGATTTTGGATTTTATTATTTTTTTTCGTAAGTCTATAAACGCCGGTATTATTATTAGTAGTAGTATTATTATTATTGTGCTGCTTTGTGGCTTGTTAGCTAAAAAACATTAGCTTAGGTAAGAAGACAGCTGGTCTGTAGATAAATATAGAGTTGAGGCTGTGGTTTAGCTGAAGCTGAAGCTGTGTCTCAGTTCTGAGCTTCATGTTTTAATCCTCATGTGATGAAAGTGTAAAATAAAAAGCTCCTCAGTTTGGATAAGTTATATAACACATTCATGCAGCCATTAAAAAAAAAAAAAAAAAAAAAAGTAAATGTATTAAAAATAATAATTCATACAGTCATAAAAAGCTACTAAATAAAAGTAAGGAACATTCATGCAGCTATTTATAATTAATTAATTAATTAATCAATCAATCAAACATAAAGAACATTCATCCAGTCCTTAAAATAAAAATTGTGTTCCTGCAGGCAGAATATAGATTTTTTCTTCATTTCATCTTAAAATAAACCACGTCACTGCGTAAATTCTTAATAAACTGTAATAAACTCTGGATCGTGTTCTTCCTCAGAGATGTCTAGAGCTGAGATGGACCCTGATGTGGCATTAGGACTGTTTGAAGAAGGAGCTACCTTGGTTCTCCTCGGTGTTCCTGAAGGAACCGAGCTTGGTCTGGACTACAAGAGCTGGGGGGTGGGTCCACGTTTCCGTGGCATTAAGATGATCCCTCCAGGAATCCACTTTCTCCATTACAGCCCGGCTAATAAGAAGAATCACGGAGGAGAACTGGGTCCTAAACGGGGCATGTTCCTCTCGCTGAAGCCTCGCGAGATCCTTCTGGCTCACTGGGACAAAAACGAGGAGGATTTGGATTTTTTGGCGTCTGAGAACGCAGATGAGATTTCTCGTGTGAGAGCCAGCCTTCGTGAGCTCGACTCGTATCTGGGGCCGTATCCGTATGACACGCTGAGGAAATGGGTGTCTCTGACGGATAAACTGAGCCCGGAAGTGGCGAGTGCGCTGCAGCCTCTGAGTGGACGCGTGTGTGCCTTCAGCGACGTGATTCCTGAGCTGCAGCTCACACACACCAAAGACAGAACCGAGCATAACCTGCCGCGGAATGACATGCAGTGCAGGAGCATGAAGGAAGGACTGGATAGACTTCCACGCATGAAGCAGAGGGAAGGAACAGAATTCCGGTTCTCACACATCCCTCAACACACGTATCCTCCAGGTGCCACACCCGCTCAGATCACACAGTACAGCATGGACCTCAGCTACGCCCTCAACCTCCTGCTCGAGAACCACTACAAGGAACAGCCGCTCAGTGTCCTTGGTACACGCTCATTACACTTCCACTGTAAAGTATCTGTCGCTAAGCAACACAAATCATCAAAGCAGTGATGATGGACAGATTTAAGACAATTTTTGTCCTATTTTATGTGCAGAATGGATTAAATTGTTTGTTATGCCACATTTCCCGTGTGTGTGTGTGCGTGTGTGTGTGCGTGTGTTAGGTGAGCTGCAGTTTGCCTTTGTGTGTTTCCTCATCGGGAACGTGTACGAGGCATTTGAACACTGGAAGCAGCTGCTGCTTCTCCTCTGCAGGAGTGAGGAGGCCATGAGGGAGCGCTCAGATCTCTACCTGGGCCTCATCAGCGTCCTCTACCACCAGCTCGGAGAAATTCCCCCCGACTTCTTCGTCGATATCGTGTCCCAGAACAACTTCCTCACCTCCACGTTACAGGTACGGAGAGGAGACGTACACTCCGCCATCACAAAGTTAAAACTTGTGGTCAGGTTGAACAGGAAGAAGAAAAAAAATTCACAATTACATATAAAACTAAATATGTAAAACTTTTGTAAATCTGGCAGCAGATTTTTATTTGGTTTGGCCACAAAAACATTTACACATGGTATAAACACCTACACACACACACACACGCTGTGTATATAAAGCTGAAATGCAAATGTAGCATCAGTACACATTTGTTTGTGATCCATTCAATTCACTCTTGTTTTTTTTTATCCTGCTGTTTAGGATTTCTTCCAGTTTGCCAGTTCTCCAGGCATCAACGCTACTCTGCGCAAAAGAGCGGAGAAGTTTAAAGCCCATGTGACCAAGAAATTCCGCTGGGATTTCGACGTAGACCTGGAGGAATGTGCTCCGGTGGTGGTGGAGCTTCCAGAAGGAGTCACACTGGACTGAGGCTGGCACGATATTCTGGAAAATACCGGAGAGAAATAAAGAGACGGACAGTAAAGTGCTTCAGTTCCTGCTGAGGGGAGGATGAAGGTTCCTGGTTCACATGTGAACATGACTGAACTTTTTATCCTTCATCATCGTTATCAGTGTCTGTAATTTAAACACTTAGCAGAAAGGCTACAGTTTGGCTAAAAATAAAATAGGTACACAACATCCTACTTTACGCCACATGTCTGAAGTTTGCTTTTTTAGTTTTACAGTGGAGCCTCGAGGCTAATGTTGCTAACAAGTAATGGAGAGCGTATAGCCACCAGTTTAGTATGGCTCCTCAAGCAGCTTTGTGAAGCCATTTAGTGTCTTAAACACACTTGCTGATGTGGTTTCTGACTCTGTATTACAATAAAAGTTATTCTCAGTCCCTTAAAGGTTCACCCTAGAACCCTACCAGTGTTTCCCTTTCAGAAAGGGTTTCAGTATAGGGTAGAACCCATTTAAGAGGCTAAAAACCAATAAACCCCTAAAAGAACTTTGAAGAATATTTATTTTCTAAGAGAATGCTAAGCTCCTGACAGGTTCTAGGTATCAAAAAGAGAATAATGAGCAATAATTGGGAGTTTGTAACGTACACTTACACAGTTAATACATACTCTCTTAGAAACAAGGGTTCTTTAAGAGTTCTTTGGACAATTAAGGGTTTGTAGCTTCCAAAAGTGGTTCTACGTGGAATCCATTCCTCTAAGAAAACACTTTATTGTAGTTTTCTACATAGACCTTTAAGGGTTCCTGACAGGAACAAGTGAAGAACCTTTAGCATTGTAGCTTGTTTTACTTGCAGCTGTGAGCAACATGGAACATGAAAAGCACTGGGAGAACTTTACAGTTTCTGTGTAGAACCCTACAATAACGTTTCTCTCTCAGAAATGGTTTCATCGCGGGGTAGAACCATTTTTAACCATTGTAATTATCCAATGAACCTTTAATGAACTCTTCAAGAAGCTCGCTAAGGGTTTACCAAGAGCTAAGTGTTAGACACCTGACAGGTTCTCAGCAGGTCTTAAGAAGAAAATAATGAACAAGAATTTGGAGTTTGTACTGCACACTTCTAGAAAGTCTGGAAAAGTTTTAATTATGAATGTTATGAAGTGTGAGGATTTAGACATGCTAAACTGCTGGCTATAAGCTGTGCTTAATTGTTAGCTACATTAGCTTCTGTCACTTTAAAGACGCAAGATTCACACATTAGACATAACTTGTCTGGTTGACTATTCAGTATTCGGGGTAAAGAAGGGTTAAAAGTGTCAGTTTTATTTTTGGCCACAGTAACTTTACAAATTAAACATCTTTTCAGTCTTTTAACAGTTAATAAATCAAGTTGTTCCTCATTATTTCTTGTGTCTGTATCTGAGGGACAAAGCAACCACACAAGAGTGGAGGTTTAAATAAAATTTAAAAAAAATGATTACTAAATCAATGTCCAAAAATTACATTTTAAGTGTTCAATAAGTGATTTAGAACCAAAACAAATTTTAATAAACCAAACTCAACACCACATTAGCAACAAGCTAACCCACCGCAAAATGAGATGCACGAGACATTTATACCAGGAGATCAATCCAACATAATACACAGGAGGAAATACATCACGACACTATTAAAAAAACATGTTAGATATATGTTTCCCTGCTTCAAAATAACTGTAAATTCTTTCTCCATACATTTAATGTTAAACAAGTTGATAAAATAAACATTCAAGAAACTATTACAAGAGAAATATTGTATCCCCCCCCGGCACAAAGTTCGTGGAATCGTCGGTGGAACATAAATTTTAGTAGCGGAACTATAGTGAGGCACTCAGTTTGTCAATCGGGACACAAACAGCAGCACACAGGAAGTAACACAGGTCTCTTCCAAAGTCGGGAAAATTAATTTAATCTAATTTAGAAAATTTATTAAAATAAGAAACAGCGACTGTACCCGATTACATGGACACGCTAATAAATTATAATAGCTAATAAAGCATATAAATTTAAATGCGTTAAATGTGTTTGTGTTTAATATGTGTAAATATGTGCTAATGCGAAGGAAACAGAACTGCAAACATAAACTAACAAAAGGTAACAAAAGAAATACAAAGTAATGTATAAAAATACATTCAATTTATGAGTAATAAATTTGATGTCACGTACAGGGTAGTACACAGTTTGTCCACTAGAGGGCAGGACAGATACATAAACGAGGGCATGCAGATTTAGAATTACTTAATTTATGCAATTTTAAAAAATATGGTCTGAACAAAACTATTTCTCTGTTGATAAATATGTTATAAAGAGTGTTTCTGGGAAACTTGGGTATTTCTTTGATCTTCCAAACCATTCTTCATTTGCATCCTATCCCACATCCTGACATGAGTGTCTGGGAATGAAGGCCTCAGTGCATCCGAGGAGATCAAAATCTGTCTTTAAACAGAAAATCAGGCCTTGTTTCCACCACTTGATTCTCACACTGAGTGTTATAATGAATAGAGATGCCATCTCCGTCAGCCTCACGCCTTTTCTTATCGAGCAGGATTGATTTAGCAGCAGCGTAACGGCTGTCATGAGCTCCGTCACGGTGTGTATGCAGGAGAAACTCACACCGCCTGCTTAATTACCCCAAACTCTCAATTCATTCCTGATGAATGAGCAAATGAGGAAAAGCAAAAGCCTCTTCTGACTTTTCTGTTGTGTCCCTCCTTTCACGTCCTCTCTGTAAGGTCCACTTCCGACACCTCATCCTGCTCGCTGTGCTCCGGCCTCAATGTCCTTCAGTGTGAAGCGGTGAATAGTCCAGTTTTGGTTTGCAAATTGGATTGACATCTGAGGCTTTTGTGCTTCAGGAATTCATGGCTGCAAATGGAGCAGCATCTCCTCCAAGTTTAAAGGAGCAGTTCAGTGAGAAATGAAATAAACACCATCTCATTGATCAGTCAAGACATGCCTGGTGTGGAAGGTGTGTACTCGTGATGGTCACAAGGAGGAAAACATGAAAAAACAGTGAATAATATTATAATAAGAAGTTCATAGGAATTTGAGTAAACATGACATTATGTGAAGAATATGTAATGACGTGAAAAAGAATGAATCGTGAGAAAATCTAATCTAAAAATGAAACTACATGCCCTACATGTGAAAAATTAGTGTGAAAAAAATGAATAATGTGAAAAATAAAAACCAGACTGAAGTACAGTAACAAACTGATTGTATGGTCTGACACACACACATCATCCACAGCTTTGTAAGGGACTCAGAAACTGTAGTTTTTACCCCTCCCCTTTTTCAAAAATATCAAAACCAATTTGAATTCGCTCACATGAGCACACCAGGGGGCGATAGTACAGAATGTCATAAACTGTTACGTCACACGCCTCAAGAATAACACTAAGAGCTGTGTGGTGTGTGATAGAGAAGGAGAACTTCAGTAACACACTCTAAAAATCATCCCACCAGACTGATAGGTCTCCTGGTTCTGATCCAAAATCTGTTCACAGTGTTCATAGTGCTGGAGCAGTGGATTCAGGACCAGTACAGCACAGATCCTATTCTATTCCTCCACACAAAAAACAAAGCGAAATTAAATGGAAAGCATGTCATTACATTAAAAAAAATACAGACCACACAGTAATAACAGGTCCGTAGCCGAGAAGGCTGTAGAATTCAAGTCCAGTCTTAGGACGTTTTCTGTATTGTCTTGGACTTGTGGCTAAATATAATCTTGTCTCGACCATCGACTGTAGAAAACATAGACTATGCGGCTGCATTGCCTCCCACTCTATAGA
>JAOTRR010000020.1:424555-443572 GCA_028570945.1 Gogo arcuatus | reverse complement strand
AGCTGTAACTTTAAGGTTTCTGACGTCTTCAGGACAGAGGAGTTTACACTTCTTTAGTTTCTCAGTAACATGGAACAAGCTGCATTTTTTTTTTTTTTTTGTCTTATTAACTTCAAGAGAGAATAAAGAGAGACTGGTGAGGGAGCAACTGTTTATAGCTGCTATAACGTAAATGATAACAGGAACTAACTGGTTTCAGGAACATTTAATGTAACTATAAACAGACAAAAGTACATCATGTTGTTCTTTAATAAATAAAATAATTATATTTTTTGCAAACTGCTGTGGTGTAAGAGGAATAAAACACTTGGGGACAGGCTTTTGGAGGAAAATAATCAACTTCAGGGTGTAACAGTAACTCAGTTTCATCTCACACACACACACACACACACACACACACACACACACAGAGTGTTTAATTCCTGTAGTGGATTCCTCCTGGGTGGGAAGAGAACCACATATGGTTCCACTGAACGTAAACAGCGTGTTTGTTCTTTCGCAACAGCGTGAAGTCGGTTGTATCCTCGTACTCTCAGCTCCTGTGTTTGATTTCCACACTGTTAAATTCAGTTAAAGCTTTCTGATTGGTTGCTTCCCATCAGCCCTCTCTGCTTCATCACATCTGTATGTTTGAGCAAATCAGAGCTGACCTGTATTTAGAACACAGTTCCTCTTCTTGAGAAGTAACAGGCTTTCAGCACAGGCTGCTCCTGTGGTTTTACTTGCAGGAAAAACTCGTTCTGTATTTTACGATATATGGTTGTGAGTATATGTGATTTATGGTCATATTTATGTCCCATCTGATACGCGAGTGAAAATTCATACATCTAAGATGGACATGTTTCCAGACTGGCTGACTGAGCTCCATGTTCACGCCGTGGTGTAGAATCTCTCTGATCTGCTGTGAATCTGCTTTACGTCACACCGAGTTGTGAGCCGCTTCTCTTTGGCCTTCTGCATACGTTGCGTGGAATTGGCACAGTGGATTGTGCACCGTGTTTATAAATCGACTGTTGGTGCAATTTCCCTCGACAGACTGATACTGCAGGAATCATCCTGCAGGAATATCTGCAAACATTCATGTTTAAGAAGATTTTTAGTTATGCAGTTTGGCACAAGATATACATTATTTGCACCACAAAGCTAATTAGTGCTCTATTGCGGCGAAAGTCTGGTTTTATACATCAAAAGCCCTGTTCACACCCAGCATTAACATGCATCCTGATGGTGATCAGATTTCGTACATTGTTTCCGCTGGACAGATGCTGACACACATATTTATTACATCAATCTTTAGCTGCATTTATTTTCAGGCAGAAATCCTGCAAATCCTGTCTCATACCTGCACACACTGTTTCATATGTTTTAATCACATCATCTGCTCACGAACCGTATAAATGAATGAGAGATGAGATGAAGAATGAAGTTATGAACAGCAGCTGCTTTCGTCTCTGCTATTACAGCGTGGTCTTTATCCATTAGCCTAGCGGCGGAGAGCTGTACAGTTCAGCCTGATTTCTAAACAGTCTCAATGATTATGGATTTTCTAGTGAGGGCGATGATGCAGTCAATTATTTGTTGCTTTGTTGCTGTCTGGGACACATCAAGACCCAGACCTCCTCCAAATGTGGTTCAAGTGATCAGATCACAAGGTGTCTATTACCCCTTTTCCACCGAGGTGGTTCCAGGCCGGTTTGGAGCCGGTGCTTAATCTTGAACCAGTTCTTTACATTTTGACAGCCAAAGAACCAGCTCTCGATCAGGAAAACTGGTTCCAGAGTGGCATCAACGTTTTACTGGTCTAGAACCAAGAACCACTTACATCAGAAGCTGGGGACGGGATTATCGTGACCAACAAGACCGGCTAAAACTTTGTGACCTCCAGGTTTAAAAAAACAGAGCTAGTGTGGCGTCTAGTCTGACTAATCCAAAGAAGAACAAGAAAAAGAGACGATGTAGTCCATTATTACTGTTGTGCTTGACGTAATGATGTGACTTCATGGTGGCTCTCTAGCCCGTGGAAAAGCAAACAGGTTCTTAGAAGGTTCACAAGTTGAACCAGCTCTGAACCAGCCCAGAACTAGCACCTGGTTCGTGTTGGTGGAAAGGGGGTAATCGAAACACATTTAACCCCGTTCACACCTGTACTTAGCGCTGACTGAAACAACCCTTTCCTTTTCCCTGCCTTTACCGGTCTTGAAACAGGAAGTCACATGACAAATTGAACCACAGACTGGATCGCTTCCTCAGACGTTGCAGACCTCTCCAGGCTTCTCCTGGAGTGAAATCCAGTTTTGAACAGGATCAGGAGTCATTCTTTGGAGCTCCCCCTGGATTATAAACAGCTTTCACACCTCACCACACGTACAGAACACTCACTCACGGCAAGCAGCCCCACGTCTGGGGGAAAAAACCTCAAGTATGAAAATGTCCAAAAAAGAGCATAAATGGCCATGCTCTTTGAATGTCATGGAATGATGTTCCTCTCTCTTCTGTCAGTCAGAACAACACCAGCCAATCATGTGTGCCTGTTAGCTCGTGTACACAGAATAACACAACTAGCGTTCTTTCTTCTATCTGAACAGCAGATTAATGATTAACGATAATTATATCTTTAAAGCACGGATTCAAAGACTGTTAGACTTCAGTATCAGCTGGAAATAAGCTAATAAGCTAAACAAAAGGAAATGGGGCAGAAATTCATTTTAAAAAGGTTTTTAGCTGCAGAAATTTGTACAAAACCTGCAGCAGTGAGACTGATGTGAGAGAAAATCTGATCAAAACTGAAAAAAAAATCTATAAGTTTAATCTTCAGGACAGCGGAGGTTACGTTTCCTTGCAGTTTCTCAGTAACATGACCAAGCTCTGGGTTTTTTTTATCTTATTAATTTGAAGACAGAAAAAAGAGAGACTGTTGAAGGAACGACTGTTTATAGCTGCTATAATGTAAACAAAGACATTCCACAGAATGACATTTAACAGATAAAAAGTGTGATGTCATTTTTAGAACTAAATTGTAACTTAAGAAATTAAAATTGTACTTGTTGGTAAATATACACTCTGTACACTTAGTTACGGAATCACTCGAAACACTGAACAGAAAATATTTCTAAGACGGCACGAGGAAGAACCCTTGAGTGGAGCGAGACGGCCTGTTCAGCCTGATTAATGCATGAGGGACGCTGATGACATGTTGACGGGCTGAGAGAAGCGTGACGGAAACGCTGAAGAGAGAACAGCGAGAGCTGTCTTCCATCTTCCTGTCACTTCTCTAGGTTTTGTGCTACTGATCACTGAGTCAAAGCTTAGCCAGAGAAATAAATGGGTGGGAGAGAGAGAGAGAGAGAGAGAGAGAGAGCGCGAGCTGTGCATCACAGTTTGATGTGGCAGATGGTGGAGGAGATTCAGCCCATCAGAGATTATGTAAGACGTGTGAAAGTGAATTGCAGAGTGTCATAAGTGGTTTATAATTCTAACACACATACATGCAGAGGCAGCTATCAGCATTCAGTACAGTGTTTATCTGAAAGTAAGGACATGGTGCTCCACTCTGTATAGCGTTAAGTTCACTTAGTAATGTGTGTGTTTATGACAGAGCAGAGCGCACTAACTCTACATAAATATATATATTTAGGCACTGCCTAAAAGCGGCGCTCCCAAGGAGTGTAAAATGTAAAATAAATGTAAAATAAATAATCCCACATTATTTTTAACAAAGCAAATTAAAACTCAGCGCTGGATAAAACCCCATCTATCTTATGTAAATAAAGATACAAATTTCATTGTCCAGTGGTCAAGTGTTTGAGATACGTTGCCTTGCACTTACAGTCTGGTTCCCTGTGGTGGTGCACGTTTGTCGTTCGTACGGTTCCAAAGCCATCAAAAATCAGGTCGGTGCATTACCATATTCTCTTAAGTATGGCGCTCCGCTCTGCGCGCCTTGGGGTTTTGCTAACACTAGCACCAGCACCAACACCAGCACCAGCACTAACACCAACACTAACACCACCACCAACACCCACATACTTTAGTTTACATCACCTCTGTTCCTGTATTTCACCTCTGACACTCAAATACAGTTTATTTTGAGCCTATAATTATCCTGCTTTAATTATTAGCCTCTAGTGTCATATTTTAATCTGATATCTTAATGTGGACTGAGTTATTTATCACAAGTCTATATAAGTACACACTTAGACGTATTGATTAGACATATGTCTAAGTACTTAGCTTTATCAGAAGTATTTATTTGAAGTATGCACTTGTACACTCTTGGAATTATTTATTACAAGTATCTCCAAGTGCACTTGTAGTACAGGTATGTTTAAGTACATTCTTTGAAGTATTTATTGAAAGTATGTTCAAATACACCCTTAGAAGTATAGTATTTATTAGCAGGATGTATAAGTACACTCAGACATATTTTTATAGATGTATTTCATTCACTTAGTATTTTTAGACATATGTACAAATACACTCTTAGAAGTATAGTATTTATTAGAAGTATGTTTAAGTATTCCCTTAGAAGTATTTATTAAAGGTTTGTACACCTAAACTCTTAGAAGTTAAGTATTATTAGAAGTACTGTATCTACAAATACACTTTTAGATATATTTAATAGAATTTATACAACTATGCACTTATAAGTACAGAATTTTTAGAAGTATGCAGAGGTATTCCCTTAGAAGTGTTTATTAGAAATATGTATAAGTACACACTTAAAAATATGTAGAGTAAACTCTTACAAGTATTTATTAGAAGTATGCACAAGTACAGTCTTAAAATTATTCATCCAAAGTCTGTATTGTATAAGTACACACTTAGATCTGTTTATTAGAAATAGAAGTACACTCTTGGAAGTATTTATCAGAAGTATGTCCATGTACTGTCTTGGACTTATTATTAGAAACATTTATAAGTCTACTCTTAGAAGTATTTATTAGAAGAATATTTAAGTACCTTTAAAGGGTTTATGTAGAACCCTATAGCAGTGTGTTTCCCTGTAAGGGTTAGAACTCGTTCTGATATGGAAACCTTTGGTTGTAGGGTTCTAGTACACTTTTAGAAGTATTTATTAAAAGTATGTACACGTACTGTGTATGCTCTTACAAGTATTTATTAGAAATAGGTTTAAGTGCCTGTAAAGGTTCCACATCTGAGCATTTCCCTGTCAGATAGGGTTCTCATTAGGAGGCTAAGAACCTTTAATTATTCAATGAACCCTTAAAGAACCATTGAAGAACCCTTTTTTTCTAAAAGCGTGGAGTTTTTATGTTGAAACTATGAATAATTTTATATTGGAAGCTGGCAGATCGTTTTACATTTAAATTTCATGAAAAACAGGATTTAATTATGAATAATGATGAATATTATAAGTAATGTTGAAGGGATAATACTACAGAGGAATCTTACACTGAATCCCTCATCCTTTTGTAAACTAGTGTAGGATTGTGGAACATTAACCCTTTCATACAAAGATTATAAAACATCTCCAGATTTTTTAGATGGATTTATTACTCAATAATTGCATGCAAATTTAAATCCATTTCACTTTTTGTTTTTTTCTAAAAACCGTTAAAAGAGAATGAAGTTAACAGGAATTAAAGCACGGAGTAAAATGGGTTAAAAAACGTTCTTGCTGAAAAATACTTACAACATTTTAAAGGTGCATTAGGTAAAATTTGTTTCTAATAGTTAAATGGGTGGAGTTGAATAAGATTAGAATTATTTTCCACCCATTCACACAAAGTTCCACCCCCAAAACTCAAGGGTGGTTCATCTAGAGTAAGCATGCTAACTAGAGTTGGCATTAGCAAGGACTGTCATGACATCACTGTTGAAGTGCACTCAGATATTCAGCTGTTTGAAAGCAGCGTTAAAGAGCTATAAACATGCAACGACTTCTTATAATGATTTATGAGGATGTGAAGAGGAGTCGGGGGCGTGGCTATAAAATGATTTCAAATGAAAACAAACATTCTGGGCCGGGAGGCAGGTTTCCAAAGTGTTACGTAATACACTTGTTCTGAGACAATGGCTTAAGCTTTTTTATCATTTCTACATTATTTTCCACATTATTTGTCCTAGTAATAAATTATTCAGAAAATATTGACTAATGCACCTTGAAGTCTAAAATGTTACAATATATTTTGTTATAGTACATAGTGCAGCACAACGATTGTGTAATTTAGGTCTGAAGTTATATGACGTCTAGATGAATGAATGAATGAATGAATGAATCTAATGAAGCTAATGAAGCTGAATGAAGCTAATATTTGTTTAGACAGAAACATGTGATAGTTCTGATCACGTCACCATGTTGGATTGGGAAGCGCAACACTTGGTAAAAAAAATGGAGTAATAAAAATCAAGATAATTTTGTGTATAACATTTGGAGGTGATTTAAATCTTATACATTTCTAAAAAATAAACAGTAATATATATATTAGTGACGTACGAGTGTGGATGCCATACATGAAAGGGTTAAGGGCGTTTGGACACAGGGGCAAGAAGGAGTGTCTGATTTGATTTGCTCTGCAGCCGAGGAGGAGTTGTCTCCTGTTACAAAGTGAAAGTTCCGTATTTACACTGACACGACGCTCTGAGTCTGAACCCTGCTGCCAAATCATCATGTTACGACATCAAGCAGCTTGTTTCAGCTGTTTTTGGGGAATGTCCTCTTCTCCAGCGTGACCCTAACTGCAGATCTGAAGAACCACAGCGAGGTTCAGAGAGAGTGTTGGACATGATGAAGTGTTGTGAGTAAATGATTGGTCCTGGGTCTGGTCTCATCACAGCAGAATTCGTCAGCATTGCACTTTGGACTTTTTTTCTTTCTTTTTTTTTGCTTTCATGATGGCTGATAAGATTTGGAGGAAGAGCTGTGAGTTCTTCAGTAGAAGTTCTTTCTTTGGAAGGCGACATGTGGAGAGTAAGAGTGAGTGAGTAAAAGTTTCAATGCTCGCGCTCAGATCACTTACACTTTAGATTAGAAGTTTGTGATCATGTGAATACATACAGCTTTAATTTCAGAGACTTTTATTCATTCTATAATCCACAATAATGATGGATTTGATGTTTATTTTGCTGTAATGTTTGTGGATCCCAAACTCTAAACCAGGGGTAGTGACCTTATGTGGGGTCATTTACAAACAGGGTCATGAAAGAAACTCACAATGTCCATGTTTATTTTATTCATTTACTTTACAAATGATTATAGCTATTATACTGCTACAGCAATGGATTTTGTTTGTTACCATTTTGTTATCCATGTGATATTTTGGTCTTTTTCGAGATCCTGACATGCTGCACTAGCGTAGGAGTTCAGCAATGAAAAGGAGACATTTCTCTGTCTATCTACCTCCACTAGCTCCTCGACAACATCATGAAACAACAACAGTCAGGAAAATGAATATGAAAATGTACTAAAACATTTATTAAATATGGATGGTAAAGAAGGAGGAGAAACCAAAATGTCAAAACTTGAAGTCACAGAAAATGTATAATATCCATTCCCAAAAAGTTTGAAAACCTCTGACCTCTGTCTATAAAAGACTTTGTTCTGCTTTTTTCTTTTTGTTTTTTGTTTAATGAGTCATAATTTCTTCCTGTCTGTGCAGAAAATAATTCAATACACTTCCAGATCTTTTTTCATAGAACCGTCTTAGAATGCAGAATTAAAATTAATGTCTAATTTATCCACCTTTTACAGTGTGGAGGGGGAAGTCCAGAGCAGTGAGCCATCCTCTTCCCTGGACCGTGGTAAAGGTTACGGCCCCCTGACCCACAGCTCCTCCATCAGCCCGGACCATTTTGAAGGCTTGGGGTACGGCCAAAACGCCCAGGCTGGTCCTCAGCGTCCACGGAGGCCCAAACTCCAGCACTCGCAGTCCATCCTTCGCAAGCAAGCTGAGGAAGAGGCCATCAAACGCTCACGCTCGCTCTCCGAGAGCTATGAGCTCTCTACGGATCTGCAGGACAAGCAGGTATGGCTGAAACTAAAATCATGTGCTGCATCTTCAGAGACCTCTTCCTCCTCCTCCTTCTTCTTCTTAATCTGTTCTGTTGGTTCTTTCAGGTGGAGATGTTAGAGAGGAAGTACGGCGGGCGCTTCATCAGTCGACATGCTGCTCGCACCATTCAGACGGCATTCCGGCAGTACCAAATGAACAAGAATTTTGAGCGTCTCAGAAGTTCCATGTCTGAGAATCGGATGTCGAGGCGCATCGTTCTGTCCAACATGAGAATGCAGTTTTCTTTTGAAGGACCAGAAAAAGTCCCAAACTCATTTTTTGATGGGAAACGGTTATCTCTGACGGAGGAAGGAACTCCGATGGGACCTGTAGTGAAGAGCGAATGTGGAGACATGGTTCCTGTACATGTGGCTGCACCCTTGGCACCGAATGACATCAGTGACACTATTACAGAGCTTGAGGACGCTTTCTCTAAGCAGGTCAAATCACTGGCTGAATCAATCGATGATGCTCTGAATTGTCGTAGTCTCCATGAAGAAGAGGACCAGGAACCGGTGCAGGTTCAGGACATGCAAAGTGAGCTGTCCTATCAGGTGAAACCGACTAACGGCTCTGATCAACGTAAGTTGGATGAGATGATGGCTTCCTACAGTGGCGTGACGCTCTTCATTGATGAGGAGGATCTTTGTCCTCCTATTCAGCTCTCGCATACAGCGGATCCACCGTCCAGCACCGAGTCTGATCAGCGCGCCATCAACTCCTCCCAGGAGTACTGGCCCATGGACACCAGGGACGACAAAATAGACACAGATACCAGCTGCCGGAGCACGCCATCGATAGAGTGTCAGGAGCCACAGCTTCGTATTGACCATCTCCCGCTCTTGACCATTGAACCTCCCAGTGACAGCTCGCTTGAAATAAGCGATCGCTCAGAGATCGAGTCTGTCAAGAGGCAGAATGTTTATGAGCGGACCATGGCTGGACCTCAGGCCAGTCCCAAACACATCGCGCACAGTCTACCTCCCAGAGTGTCCTCCCTCTCCCGGGATGAGGATCCCATCAGGCACCGGCATCGGCAGCTGGAGAGCCATTTAGCCATCAACGGGAACCGACAGAGCAAATCAGAATCAGACTTTTCAGACGGGGACAATGACAGCATCAACAGCACTTCAAACTCCACCGACACAATCAATTGCAGCTCAGAGTCATCGCGGGACAGCATGAGGGAGCAGACGCTCAGCAAACAGACGTACCACAAAGAGACACGGAACAGCTGGGATTCTCCGGCTTTCAGCAACGATGTCATCCGTAAGCGGCACTACCGCATAGGCCTCAACCTCTTCAACAAGTACGTATTGTATTTTCTTCCTACTGTTGGAGCAGAAAAAAATGGAAGGAATTGGTCTAAATAGAATTCTGGAGTAAATCTAAACAACTTATACAATTAATATGTGATCTTCAACAGCAACCAAGAGTTTAAACTTCTTTCGTAGACATGTTTCTCTACTTTCACTTTGATTAACGGGTTCCTACATTACCCACAATGCCTCTCAATGGCAGAGGATTTCTGCTCAAACTGATCAACTTCCAACACTTCAACTTCATGCTAATACCGCTAAAATCACGCTCATTATCTCGTAGATCGCTATCTAGCTGAGCCGAACCTCTGCCATAACTCAGTGTCATTTAACTGCTTTGCATTTTGGGACTTTGAGTTCAGCATTTGCTCCAATGTCTCCACTACTACTACTACTATGGATTTCTCATTAAAATAGAAGCTCTTTCTCTTTTGTTTTTAAGAGCTGACAGCAAAACATGAATGTTATCACTTATTGTGTATGTTTAAGATTTTTGTTGAAAAGGTTTTCTCCTATTAAATGTAACTGCGTTAGCAATAACAACGTCCCGCTGTGACATCAGAAGGACACGCAACCGCTAACTTCTTCCAGGAATAACAAAAATACAACACCAACCAACACACCGGCACCAGAATCACTAAACACATCACAAATATTCCACTCATTGAATGAAGTTTAACTTTAACGTGTCACAGTGACAAATTCTGTTATTGTAGATTGTATATGAGGTTATACAGATGGTTTGATGATCCTTTCATGTAAAAAAGCCCTGAAACATCTGAATGTCCTACTTACGTTTTACTGTCATCACCTTTAGGAAAAATACAGCAAGTGTAAATACACAGGACGTATTCTGTGCACTGTTCCATCACAAACGAGAATCAAAACAAACCCATTCCAGTCTCGATAAGTTCCTGATTGTATAAGCCCTCACAAATATCTCTGGATTCTTCAGAGCTTCACTGTGGAGTTTTAGAGAGTTAAAGAGCGACTGGTTTCTGGAAATAGGCTTGTTGAAATATTAGAGAAAACCAGACATATCATCACTCATGATAGCTAAAACGTCAGGGTTCACCTTCCAGGGACAGTCCACGAGTTCTGGAAACTGGTTTTAAAGGTTTTTAGAGATAGGAACAGGAGCACACAAGAGGCAGTAAAAGTTTATTGTGTTAGTTGTTATATATTTATTTTCATAGCAAAGACTCAAGCGTACACAAGACAAAGTATTGCACTAAAGCATTAAAAAAAGTTTAATCTACTGAATCTGCTCAGTTCCCTTCTCCCTTTGTTTGAAAAAATCTGTTGAATCACTTTCACTAGCTCATGAAATACCACAGTACTGACTAACCACATCTCTGGGAAATAAAAAAAACACTTACAGTAACAGCTCTGGTAGTTAGAGGACAATGACAGAGGAAAGAATATGTCCTGGCAGTAAAATGGAAGTGGGATTGTTTTCTAGCCAGACAGATTTTATTACATTCTTTATGTGTGAATCAGAAGCACTGGATGAAATGGTTCCTAAAAAGGTTCAGATTTCACTGTAGAGGAACCAGTGAACTTTCTGTATTTAGCCTCACAATAAAGCTTTCTACAAAGGCACCAAGTACACCACAGCACTGTTGAATCCTGGATTCTGATTGGTCAGAAGGTTAACTTTAGATTCCGATTTTAACAGTCAGAGGTAAAGCTGTAACTTTAAGGACAGAGGATTTTACGCTTCTTTGCAGTTTCTTGGCAACATGATAAGCCACATTGTTTGTTTTTTGTTTGTCTTATTAACTTTAACAGAGAATAAAGAGAGAATGGTGAGGGAATGAATGTTTATAGCTGCTATAACGTCAGTGACAACAGGAACTAACTTGTTTCACGGACATTAAATGCAACTACAGACATATTGTAATCGTTGGCAATTTGCTGTGGCATAAGGGGGATAAAACACTTGGTTCTCGAGTGTTCTTTAATTATTCTGTATTTAACACATTGCTGGTTTGAACTGCTTTTATCCTAAAATATAAACATTATCACAAACACAACCTCAGAGTATTTCTTAAAGACTATTGAGTGAATGGTAGTATGCTGATTTTTTTTTTGCACTTCTTCACCTTCCTCTGCGAAAACCACACCACGATGTAGAAATGTACTTCTGTGGTGTATTAAGTTAATTCCACATCATCGCTCCTCCGCGCTCACTTATACTCCTTCCAGCAGTGTTCGCCCAGATGCTTACTACCGTATTTTCCCACAATTCAGTATTGTTTTGCGTGTGAAGCCATTCCATCATTACTTGTCCATAATCCAACGGCGTCTCTCTCCAAACTCTCTCAGACCCTGGTTTTGTAAAACCTGTAGGTTCTGTCATTGTGCATTAAATGCGTCATGTGTCAGAATGAAAGGTTTGAGGTTTGATGTTAATTTATGTTCTACAGATGGTTTAATAACGAGTCTTTGTGAATCACATGGGAATTACATGTACTTTCATTGCTATGACTCTTTTAAGGGGATTTATTTATATACCTCATTTAATGCACACAGTCCTTTCAAATAAAATAAAAAAAATTGAAAGTTGATTGAAGAGAGAAAAAAAATTAATTAAAATGTAAAACTTATGGTAAGATGCATGGAAAAAAGGGTTGAAGTGCAGTCAAAAAAAGTATTAATAAACATTTAAAAATTATAAATAAGATTAATGAAAAAAACATGAAAGTACAATGAGAGCTAAAATCACAAGCGTTAGTGTCAGCTTGTTAGAACAGTTTTTTGTCTCAACTGATTTGAAATTGTCATTTTAAGTAAAAGTCCAAATATTGAGTGAAAGCAGCAGATTTCACTGTCGAGATTGATTGAGATGTTGATAATCATCTTTCTCTTTCAGAAAGCCAGAGAAAGGCATTCAGTACCTGACTGAGAGAGGGTTCATTCCCGATACACCTGTGGGCGTGGCTCACTTCCTGCTTCAGAGAAAAGGGCTGAGCCGGCAGATGATTGGCGAGTTCCTGGGGAACCGGCAAAAGCAGTTCAACAGGGATGTCTTAGAGTGAGTGTTTGTTTAATTTATTATTCTTTTAACTTACTTTTACTTCAGAGATGTTGAATGAACATTAAACAGGTTTATTATCAATTATTAAAATCTGAGGGTCGAATTCAGTCTGTGAATTAAGTCTAGAAGTGATGTGATGTCAGTATTTATGTGAGGAAAGTTCCTGGTATTCAGAGTTGGGTTAAGCAGCTGCTTAAGTGGATTTTCTGAGCTTCACCTTCAGAGATTTTCAACAGCGTGAAGAAAACCACCTTTAAACACAAACACTCACCTTTAAACATGAAAAAAAAAATCAGGAATAGAAAATGTGGACTGAAGAAGGAAATAGTGTTTCTTTTCTTTGATGTTAAATGAAATACGATGCGATATAAAAGCATGAGACTTTTTAAAAATGAAAAATAAAAAGAGACTAAATAGAGGTTGTGAAATCGTCGTGTGTGTGGGATGTGAGATTTTATCACACTTTTAATTCACTGTTACTAAGTTAATAAAGTTGGTGTTTGTATTAATTCGATGCCATCAGAGTTTTCTGTAAAGAAAACGTGTCCACGATGTGAAGGATAATCTGACCAAGCGCACATCTGCTACGCTTACAGACAAACTTTAACTTCATTCATCACTTTATCCATAAAATATTCACTCCTCCAGATAAGCAACGTCTCTGATTAAGATGCGTCTCCTCCGATGTCCTCCGTGTGAGGGGGAAAAAAGCTTTTCATGGATTTTAAAGAGATGATATTATTAATTAATGAATAGAGTAATATTTATGTATTTAATATTGTCCTCAAATGACTTTCCATAGTGTGTGCGTGAGTGTATTTACAGCCAGAACATGAATTTCAGCATGACGTATTGCGGTTACATCAAACTATCAGACAGTGGCAGTTTCATTAAATTACTATCCAACTTCTATCTGTGGACATGTTCCTATGGTGTTTGTATTCACAAAATACCAAGAAATATCTTGTTATTAACTGATATGTTTAACGATGGCTAACAATGGCTAATCTGACTAGAACTGGTATTGCAAACAATAGCTAACCTGGCTAGAAGTAGTATTGCTAATGATGGCTAACATTGGCTAGCCGGGCTAGAACTGGTATTGCTAACAATGGCTAACAATGGCTAATCTGGCTAGAACTTGTATTGGTAACAATGGTTAACCTCACTAGACGTTGTATTAGTAACGATTGGTAGCAATGGCTAACCTGGCTAGAACTGGTATTGCTAACAATGGCTAACCTCGCTAGAAGTTGTATTGTTAATGATGGCTAACCTGGTTAGAACTGGTATTGTTAATGATGGCTAACCTGGTTAGAACTGGTATTGGTAATGATGGCTAACAATGGCTAGAAGTGTTATTGCTAATTGCTGGTATTGGTTTTCCAACTTGTTGTACTGGAACGCAGTCAACTCGGGTGTGACGTCATTCCCAGCTCTGATTTCCGAGGTAAATGGAACACAGCCTTAGTCTGTAGTTAGGTCTGAAGTCTGAATAGTGATGTGTGTAATTTCAGGATTAAGACCTCACCGCGTGCGTAACTCTACTCTGAATACAGCTCTTAATCTCCATCCAAGGGAAAAGTTTGTGTCCAATCGCTAATTAGGACAGTCTCCCTGTCAGCGCTGTGTCCTCGGAGTATTGCTGCGTGTCTGTACACACTCCGTTTTTATTGAATCAAACAGCGTGTGGCTAATTAAGTACAAATCAGTATGGGAATGAATTCGTCTCCTCTGGCAGCTGCTCACTCAGTTTCCACGCTGCTTAGATTTCACACACACAGACGTTTAGTCATTCATCAGAAAATCCCGAGTATTCCCAGCAGACACGCGCTGGATGAGAAAGCCACAAAAATAAACGCGTTCATGTTTTATTTTTCTTCTTCTTCTTCTTTTTCATCATAAGCGTACATCTCCATTCTGCAAAACTTCAAAGTCTGATGTTACTGAAGCGTTCAGCAGTGCCATGTTGAGTGATCTATTCAGGTTAGCGCTGAAGCAATGATCTCTGCTGATGGTCCGCTAACTGATTGTATGATGTTTGTTCAGCTGTGTGGTGGACGAGATGGACTTCTCAGGGATGGAGCTGGATGAAGCTCTCAGGAAATTCCAGGCACATATCCGAGTCCAAGGGGAAGCACAGAAGGTCGAACGCCTCATCGAGGCTTTCAGGTAAGAACTCTGAGCACTCCATCCAAACACCGCATGCTGAACTGGTCAGCAGTTAGACTGTAACTGTGTTCAGAAGTTCTGAAATTTGATATTTTTTTCCCCATCAGCCAACGGTACTGCATCTGCAACCCAGGAGTGGTGCGCCAGTTCCGAAACCCAGACACCATCTTCATCCTGGCCTTCGCCATCATCCTCCTCAACACGGACATGTACAGCCCCAACGTGAAGCCTGAGCGCAAGATGAAACTGGAGGACTTTGTGAAGAACCTCAGAGGTGAGCAAGAGAATGAATGTATCCACCACTGATGCGTTCTTGTATCTCCAGAACTTCTGGAAAACATCTGTTTTGTGGTAGAAAACTCTTTAGAAGAAGTTGTTGAATAAATTGGATTAGATGGTGAGGAGGTGGTGTGGGATCTTCATGACTAGTGGAGAAAGATGGGAAGTTATCTAGAAAGAAGGTGGAGCTTCAGGTGTGGACCTTCTCCCAAATTTCAGTGATTTCATTACTCTTTTTAAGTCTGTAGTTTAATTTCTGCTGGTTTCTTGAATTTTGTCGGATTACCAGGAGTGGACGATGGTGAGGACATCCCTCGTGACACGTTGATCGGCATTTACGAGCGTATCCGTCAGAAAGAGCTGAAGACCAACGAAGACCACGTCTCTCAGGTTCAGAAGGTGGAGAAGCTCATCGTCGGGAAGAAGCCAGTAAGTGCTGATGGTGTTGCGTTCAAATGGAGTATCATTTACAAGGTTCTGCTTTTGTTGTCCGGTTAAGGACCAGTGACTAAATTACAGTTCCTGTCCATGAAAACGTAAAATGTTCATAAAAACATCCTCGTTTATTCAAAAGCATGTTTCCAGCACTCTTTTTCATATCTTGGCTTTAGCTATGGACCAAAATGTATACTTCAGACAAGAAAAAAAATTAGTTTTTTCACATTTTATTTTCATTCAGTTTCCTCGTCATATGGATATTGAGTTCAAATCCCAACACTGCCACACCCACCTGTGACCAAGAAAGCAAAATTGGCCATGCTCTCTAGGTGGGAGGGGCTTACTCTCGCTCTCTCCCCTGTCAATCAGAGCAACAGTAGCCGGTCATGGGCGCTGTGAGCTCATATATGTGGAAGAGGGCGGATAGCGCTTTCCTGAGAGTGTGTTACTCCGCCCTGTGACACAGCATGAGTTTCATATTTTGCATAATCGCTCAAAAAATTGGATTATAATTTCATCTCATTAATTTTCTTTTCACTCTGTTCTTACAGATCGGATCTCTCCATCAGGGCCTGGGATGTGTAAGTTTCTCTCTCTTTCTCTCTCTCTGTTTCTTCAGTCGAAAATATAAAATCTTTTAAAGTGTGTGTGTGTGTGTGTTCAGGTTTTATCTCTTCCCCATCGGAGGTTGGTGTGTTATTGCCGGCTGTTTGAAGTTCCAGACCCCAACAAGCTTCAGAAACTCGGCCTTCATCAGCGGGAGATCTTCCTCTTTAACGACCTCTTGGTGGTGAGAGCGCCGTTAAAACTCACGCTGAAACACAGAAATGAATTTTTTTGTTTTCATGTTCTGCTAACGCTTATCTCAGGTCTTCAGTTCACTCTTTGTCCTTTTTGTAGGTAACTAAAATTTTCCAGAAGAAGAAAAACTCTGTGACGTACAGCCTCAGGCAGTCCTTCTCTCTGTACGGCATGCAGGTCCTGCTCTTCGAGAACCAGTGTAAGACTTTTTAACCTTTATACAGGAACACAGCCTTCACACATCTGCAACGTTAGCATAATAAAACTTATTAATTCATATTAAAAGTCATGATAGTGTGCAGAGTGACAGCAGTAATATAACCCTGCTGTCTTTATTTCCCTCTTCTTGGCCAGCTTTCTGTTTTTCTCTCCGATTCCTGAATCACATTAGCTTTTTATTATTTCCTGGTCTGATCTTGGGTGCTGTTACACAGCCAACACTAACATTCTTTCAGCTAACAGCTAGCCAGAGCTAACACTATTGTATCACAATAAAAACTCAATGCTCCATAAAAATGACATCGTAAATAATAAACGATTTATTTCTATGCATGCACATGAATACTGTGTCACGGCTAAACGCTAACACAGTGCTAGGATATAGTGTTAGCTAATGGGGGAAATAAACTAGCCATGGATGGAAATGAAATAAAATTGAAGGAACTGATTTTTAAACGCAGTCAGAGCCGATGTAGAGACTCGACGAATGAGCTTTTAAAATGATTTTCTTTTTTAAAAAATAATTTTAGCAGTGCTAGCAGGCTAAAAACAGTTATGAAAGTAAAATATAAACACAAGACTTTGCTAAAGAACATTTTCCTTTTGTAAAATTGTAAATTATTAGCAGTGTTAGAAAAATTATGATACAAAATACAGAGAGACATTTTTACAAAATGCAGTTTGTATCATGATATATAGGTTAGCAAAGTAATAGCTAGCAAAAACATCAGAAATAACAAAAACAAAAAAACTACAGTGGTGTTGATATTCCTTTATTTTATACCTGTGAGGGAAAATTATTACAAATGGCACAAAAATTAATTACAACTTTCTATGTCATAAAGTTTACATAAGGCTTTAAGGATGATGTCATATGCCATAATGAGCTAAAGTGACAGTTAGCGTTAGCGGTAACTGATGAGAGCTAATGTAATGACGCTAAAGTCAGATGCTAATCTACGCTAATCATACTGATGCTACGATACGTCATTTATTTAAAGTGATATATTTATACTACAGAGGTAGAAAATAAATAAAAAATGTATTCTAGTGAAACTGTATTTGATTGTAACCATGACAACAAGCATAAACATGAGTAAAATATTTAGTACATTATACATTAGGAAAATAATTTCCACAGAAAGGAAATGATTTTTTTTATTTTTAATTAAAAGCAATAAGAACAGACAGTTAAAGATGTAACTACAGCAACAGCTGTATAATAACGAAGGTGCAGGTCCTAATAAAGCTTCTTTACATATAACATACAGCAGGTCATAGCCATCCTCAGTAACGGTAATGACGGGTATATGACGAGGTTATATCAGTCTTATGATGCTGAGTTTCAATAAAATGCTAACAGTCACATTCTGAAAAGAAGCACATTGTGGTGTAAATAATGTGTATTAATGATATTATATGTGATATCTGATGTGTATTCTGTTTTCTTTAGATTACCCTAACGGCATCCGGCTCACGTCGGCCATCCCAGGCGCTGACATGAAGGTCCTCATCATCTTCAACGCCCCGAACCCTCAGGACCGCAAGAAGTTCACAGACGACCTGCGAGAGTCCATCGCCGAGGTCCAGGAGATGGAGAAGTACCGCATCGAGTGTAAGCAGCTCCGACGTTCGTTAGTGAGAGGGTCGTGTTTCAGGAGGAAAGCAGGAAGTGAATGTAAACAGGGTTAAAGTTCAGTGTAGCTTTAAAAGATCAAAATCTGAGCAGATAAAAACAGAAAAGTTCTGAGTGGAGCTCGAGGTTAATTTCACGTCTCAGTCCCACGGTGTTCACTCAGGAACCAGTGAAATCTGGGAGAAGGTCGAAGGAGAACATCTTTATTTCACTGAACCATCTCCATAGACATGTACGGTTTCCATGGTTACACTTTCTCCATTTGTGAATAGCTATCACTGATAGTAACCATTTAATTTCAGGATAAAAGTTGATTTAAAAAGTCTTTTGAGGCAATTTTACATTTATTTATTTGTTTGTTTTACAGTGACTCTCTACCAAACAGTTCAGATGTCTATCAGTCCTTAAATGTGTTTTTTAAATTAAATTGAAATAAAATTTAAAAGCCTTTAATGGTGCCACCAAGATAAAAAGCAATAAAATAATTATTTGCCTTTTCTTAGTTCTTTAAGACAATAATTACAACATTTTTTGCTTTCTTATTTATTTACTTACTTACTTGTTTTTTGTTTTTCCTTCTTTTTTTGTTCTGTACTAAACAGTTGATGTCGTTCAATACTAAAATTAATTTCTAAAATTTAAACAGAAATAATTTGTTTCATACTTCTCACTTGTAAGATATCGAGACCATATAATACAATCTTTTTAATTAGTAAATTGTAATAGAATGTATACAATTCTAAAAAAAAATGATATCTAAAATGTAGAAGAAATGTACTAATTACTAATTAATTTAAGAAATTATTAAAGGGTTAACCCAGGCAGTATTTCAGAATCTGATGGCGCCCCCTGGAGGACATTTACAGCACAGCAGCACAGAGAGTTTATTCCTACAACTGATGAGAATTATTTCGTGTAGGTTATTTAAAATTGAGCCCAAAAATGATTTACCAATTTCAGATTTGCTTTATTTTATAAAAATATTTTTCTAAATGTTTTAGTAAAATACTTACAAATGTTGGAATGCTTGTAACAGTTTAGAATTTAGAGATAATCAAGTGAATATGACTTAGAATTTATTATTATTGTTTTATATATATA
>JAOTRR010000020.1:279712-292008 GCA_028570945.1 Gogo arcuatus | reverse complement strand
CTTTGGGCCCAAGGCTGTTTCTCCGGCTTTCTTCGGCCATCACACAGAGGGAGGACCCTTGTCTTCTCCTCACATTTTTTTTTTCCTGCCAGTCCCAGGAATCGAACCAGTGACCCTTCAGGCCCAAGGCTGCTTCTCTAACCTTCGGGCCATGGCTGCCCCCAAGTATAGTGACCATGGCACCCAGTTCACCTCAAGGGTATAGTCTGGCTCAGCAACAACAATCTCTCTCAGACCCATTTTATTACTGTGGAATCAACCTCACAATCATAGCATCAAAAGTATACAACAAACCTATCCTCAACAGACTGGTAACCCCACTTGATCCAGTCCTTAGAAGAAACCAGAATGGGTTCAGGAGAGGTAGATCCGTGATTTTACAGACCTTATCCCTCAGGCATATTATTGAAGAGATGAGTAATGCCCACAGGGAAATGACACTTGCATTTGTAGTCTTTAAGAAGGCGTTTGATTCAGTGGACAGGAAAGTCATGTTCGAGATCCTGGAGTTATACGGAATTCCAGTGGAAATCATCAGTGGTATCAAGGTGCTTTACACAGACTCAAGAACAAGCGTCCTCAGCCCAGATTGTGAAACTGAATGTTTTGACATCGTGTTCAGTATTCTCCAGGGCAACACTCTGGCACCTTTCCTGTTCATTATAATCCTTGACTATGTCCTGCATATCTCCCTTGATAAACATCACAAGAAAGGTCTCCTTATCCACTCCCGGAAAATTAGGCGTCACCCCCCCTGTTCATTTGACTGACCTGGACTATGCAGACAATCTGGCTATCACAACTGATATAGTACGAAGTGCAGAAGATCTTCTTTGTGCATTAGAGGAGGCAGCAGCAAACCAAGACTGAGTTTATTTCGTCCACTCCAGATGCATCAGTAAGTGCTTTCTCAGGCAAAGTCTTAAAATGTGTCAATGATTTTAAGTACCTCAGCTCTTACATCATGAGCTCCCTAAAGGACTTTAGAACCTCTTCAAAGCAGTTATACTTCCAATACTGCTTTACGGCTCAGAGACACGGACACTCAAAGCAAAGGAGATTAAAAGGGTTGACGGATGCTACACCGACCTCCTAAGGAAAGTACAAAATATCTCATGGAAGCAACACTACACCCTACCCCAAATAGATGGAGATCTTCCACCCCTCTCAGTACATCATGCTCAATGCAGAGCCCAGTTCGCAGCCATGCATTTCGTGCAAAGGGTGAAATTGTCTCAGACCTCCTTTTATGGAAGCCTTCTAAAGGAAGAAAGCTAATGTTTCCTGACACCATCACAAGGGACACCGGTATAAAGGTGGAAGACCTGCCCACCACCATGGCCCACCACAACCTGTGGAAACGGATTGTGTGGGAAATCTTGACTGAGGCCACAAGATGATGATGATAGTCTGGTTTCATGAAAAAATTGGGAGTTTCCATCAGCCTCACCTCTGGGTATCACCCTCAGGCCAACAGTCAAGTAGAGAGGGCCAACCAAGAGATTGGTTGTTTTCTGTGGGTATTTTGCTCTGAGAATCTGGAGGATTTGGCATGGTTTCTCCCATGGGCTGAGTACATCCAAAATTGCCACAAACCTTACTCCTTTCCAGTGTGTGCTCGGCTACCAGCCAGACCTGTTCCTGTGGAAAGCTACTCTCACAGATGCTTCTGTCATGGACAACTGGTTCAGATGCAGTGTTCAGATGTGTGGGAGAACACACATCAGCATCTGGAACAGCTGACTCACAGAACCAAACGCTTTGCCAACAGTCATTGGATAGAAACTCCCCAGTACAATCCTGGTGACCAGATCTGGCTGTGCATGAAGGACAATACTAATGGGAATAAGAAACATAATGCCAAATACACTGACCTCTACAAGATCCTCCAACAAATCAATGAAGTCTCATACAGATTGGACCACCACGCCACAGCCGCCTCTCTCCCATGTCCCACGTGGAACATGGGACAGAGTCAGCTGTGGTGAGGTGGTCCAATCTGTATGAGACTTCATTGATTTGTTCCTTTGCCAAGAATTCCACACTAACTATCCTGAAAAAACAGGCCCTTGCCCCTGGGGACATCCAAGAAATTTGTCCAGTCCTGGTGTAAGCTCCTTGGGAAGGGGTTCTGTCATGTATTCACAGGAATACACTCAGAACTCTCTCATGCTCAGAGTCCCCTGATAACTGATTGCACTCACCTGGACTCAGTCACAGCCAAACTCTCTATACACACAAACACCATGCCAACGCTCAGTAACGCTCAGTGTTGATTATGCATAATCTTACCAAGCCTTATATTCTCGTGGTGTTTACCTTTTTTTTTTTTGTCTGTTTTTACTTTTCTTAGTTCCTGGTCGTAGCTCTCTTGTACTTTGCCCTGCCTATGCTGTTTGCTGATCGCCTGACCCTTGCCTGCTTTTGACTACTCTTTTGCCTCACGTTTTGGATTTTGTCTGCCTGTGTCCAACAAACTCTAAACTGCATTTGCATCCACCAGCTGTGTGGTTCTCTGACAAATGTGATGTTGGCTGTGTTCTAATCACATCACAAACACACTCCTGATTAATGGTTTTGATGAATTTAACTGCAGGTAGACTCAGGAATAAATTTAGTAAAGCTGTTTTATCTTGTTTCGCCCCTGTGAGTGATTGTGTTTAAAGGCAATGGTCTAGATGCTGTTGAAAATCCTGAACTACATGCAAGTGATTGTAATAATATAAATGCTTCAGATAAATAATCTTAAGCAGCTGCATACCCCAACTCTGAAAATGAGGAATTTCCCCCTACATAAATGTAAAGATGCAACTTTTGTACTTAAATCACAGACTCTGAATATTGTGATCAGAAAAATCAAGATATTTGCTGAGTGACATCACCTGGCTGTCAATTCCCAGCATGAGCAGCATGGAGAAGAAGAGGATGGCCCACAGCGGAGAGATGGGTAACTGTGTCACGGCTTCAGGATATGCTAAAAATGCCAAGCCTGGACCTGAAGAGGAAGCACAGACCATAAAACTAAATACACCAGTGAGATATGTGACAGGAATTATTCTATAACACTATAAAGAAGTGCTTGAGTTACCTGAAGCAGCTACATCAGCTATCCTTCTCTTAGTCACGTGAGCCATGAAACCCACAATGGAGAAAATGACAAATCCAGCAAACATACTGGTGGATGAGTTTATAAGGCACACAATGACCGAGTCTCTGCCAGAAAGACAGGAAAATACAGACATTAAATATATTCACGGGGGAACTGCAGGGTACTAATTCCAGCCATGGAAGAATGAATTAATTATGTACTGACAGCGCTGAGGTTTAATTACACACTAATTCTAGGCACAAATTGCTCATGTTTATTCGTATCCTCTTACATTAGTCAAATGAGGGGTCTTAAACATCGCTGGACAAAATGGAGGTGTTAATGGAGAATATTACATTGATGAATCCTTCAAAACCTTCGAAGATGACTGCAGTCACCAGTAAGCAGGTAACTAGTCAAGTCAGGTTGACTGGCACCAGTCAAGTTGTCTTTTTACTGCCTAAAACCCCCGAATATGACAAAATTCACCCCCTAGTGGCACATTTTTTTTCCACCAAACATTTTTGAATCTGTTTATGTGGAGCATCCGCTAAACAAGTCCCTGTGAATGAGAATTCATTGCTGTTAAAACTGTCATATATTTTATTTTCTGGATTTTTTTAAAATAGTTCCAATAAAACAGACAGGGATTTTTATTTGACTGTGGTCACTGAGACTTTTTGTATGTTTTAAATTGCACTCCTCAATATTTTTTTTGTTCTTACTATTACAAATAAATAAAATAGAAATTTTGGGACATTTGATAAAACATAACTAATCAAAACATATGAATTGTTCACAAGAAAAAAGCATTAAAAACACACAGGCTAAAGCTTTTCAAACACAAACATGGCAGAATTCTGTGCTAAACTGAAGCATCACCAGATGGGAAAATAAAAAGTGGAAAAAATAAAATTAAACAAAAGTATTGAAACCTGCTATTCCAAGATGGATAAATGGTCAGACTGAGAAATGGGATGAGGCTGATTTTAACTATATTTCTCCTCGACAGGTGACGAAATCATTAAAGTTAAAAACTGCTAAAATATTTAAATCAATTATCGCATGAGTAAATCTGTACATTTGTGGTGAGTCAGTATTTTGCATCCTTATAAATTTGTCCAATCTATCCGAGTTGAACGAGACCTCGGGAGGTCAGCTAGCTGGCTAATAAACAAATGTGGATAAACTCTGCCTTTTAAAAGGAATTTTAGGAGGTGTGGCTTTGTGTTAAATCAATTCAGTGTTTTTGTGGTTCATATTGTAACTTCTAGAGCTCAAATTCAACCCAATGACTCTTTCATTTTACCCTGAAAACTGTATCGAAACTGTAACTCTGTGCAACCGTTTACATTTTTATTAGATTGTAAACTCAAACACAGCAAAACATTCACACTCGGCTACAATGGAACTTGTGCACCAACTTACAGATGATGAAATAAGCCTTTCGCATTGTCTTGTCATACCTGTAAACATTGTTGTTGAAACGGTTGTAGCTGCCGAGCGCGATCAGAGAGCCAAGCCCCAAACCATACGAGAAAAAGATCTGAGTCGCAGCATCCAGCCAGACCTGAGAGAACAATGAGACAAATCACACAAACCTCCCACGTATGATCTGCTCAATCTTTATCTGTTTCTATCTCTAAATCGTTTGAAATTACCTCAGACTCTTTAAGCTTCTCAAAATCAGGTGTGATGTAGAACAGAATTCCTTCTTTTGCTCCTGGAAGTGTGACTCCGCGGATGAACAGAATAAATAACATGAAGTAGGGATAGGTGGCCGAGAAATACACAACCTACAAACACAATGTAGTTTACATGTCACAGAGGAAAATATCACATTAGAATGAGTAGATGTTGTAAAAAAAAATCATCATCAGGATATCATCAGTCATTTTTAAGATGTTTCAGTTCAGTATTTTAATGGGGTCATCACTAGATGATAGCTTTCCATTCCAGTGTACTCAGAAGTTGAATATCAGATCATTTATGTGTAGCTGTCCCGTGAGTTTGTCGTCCTCCTATTGGTGGACCTTAGACGAGAATCGTAGCAGTGCTCACACCACTGAGACTTTAATCAGACATTTTTCACACTGAAAAACTCCATCCCTGGTCAATGCTAAAACATTACTGATCTCACTGAACTCAAAGAATAGTTTTTTTATGATTTTCACATAAAAGTTACTTACCTTTCCAGTCCAACGAACACCTTTCCAGATACAGAAGTACACGAGAACCCAAGCGATGGCCAGAGTTATTGCTAGTGGGACACGGATCTGCCCCGGTTTTTCCAAACCATCAGTGATGTTATGTACATTGCGTCTGTATTAACACATCCAAACACATTCAAAGAGTTATATTTTAATTTTGCACCTAATTTGGTTAGGCAGTACAATAGGCTAGTTTAACTAATGTTAACTAGCTCACTAACAAATATACAAACTTCTTTTAATTCCATACAATAATAGTCAGGATAAGATTAGCTAGTTTGTATGATCTTGGTCAGACCTTGATGTCAAATACCTCCAGTCGATATAAAAAGTCTACACATGCTGTATATCCAGCTTCCTAAACACAGCACTACTTTAGCATTAACTAACCTAACTAAGGTTACGTCTTTAGCAATAGAGCAGATCTAAAAGTTTACATGCCCCTATTAAAACTGCAGGTTTTGGACATAATTCTAAAAGATTTTGTGCAAAAGCAAGACAGCTTATATCCCAAATAACTGTATGTACGTTTTGGCAAAATATAGGTGAGCTTAGATGTATTTTTCTTGAGATAGGGCTATAGTCTAGCCACCCTACCCCATAGCAGCCTCCCTGATAAGTGTTCTTTTTGTCCTTTGGTCAGTTTTGGAGGGACGTCCTGTTCTTGGTGAGGTCACTGTGGTGCTCCATTTTCTCCACATGTTGATGATGGCCTTTACAGTGTTCCATGGTAAATATAATGTTTTAGAAATGCTTTTGTCCCCCTTTCCTGATCGATACCTTTCCACAGTGAGATTCCATACATGCTTTTTAAGCTCTTTGAGGACCATGGCTTCAGCAGTCAGATGAAACCAAGAAGATACATTTTTTTTTTTTTTTTACAGAAACAGCTGATCTTTATTTGGCATTAATCAGAATCACTTCAGTGTATGATAATTATTTTTGAACATGCATTTCTGATTTTGAGCACAGACACATGCCCCATTATAAAAGGGTGCGCATACTTATGCAAACAGATTACTGTAAGCTTTTTCTTTTTTTTTTTTTTACTTCCGAAAAAGTTTCTGTTTATTTTTCACTTGAATATTGTTGGTTGCTATGTCACAGTAAAGGTGGAAAAAAAGATCTGACATGGTTTATCTTGGTTTAATTTTTCTTACATCATCATCAACAATGACAACGGCGAGTTTAATTAATATTAATTTATCCCCAAAGATGCTTAAAAGAACATCACAAAAACCTGCTATTTTAACAGGGGTGTATAAACTTTTTAAAATATCCATTGTATTGCCGAAGACATATCGTTAGCTTGGCTAGTTAATCCTAAAGCGGTGCAGTGTTTAGGAACAGTATAACGAGCTGAAGAAGTGAAAATACAAGCTTGAGGTCACACGGTGAAGCTTATGATTAAACACAAAACAACAGCGTGCATCGTGTAAGTCAGAAAACAGTAAAAAACGTTTCTTGCAAGATCTTACTCCCAAAACTCCACGACGGCGCTGGTCAGGTTGGTGGTGTCTGTAATGCTGTAGTTTGTGAAACATCTCTCTGTGTTCCAGAGATTGTTACAGGATTTCCATGGAAGTTCCTAAAATAAAAAGAAAAGTGAACTAGAGTTGGTTGTTTGTATTAAAATTCCAGGAACGGTGTGTATGATGAAGTAGGTGAGACATGTGTTACTTACAGTAGTGAAGGAGTTGTACAGGTAGTACAAAGCCCAAGCAATGATCACGACGTAATAAATGTTGAGCCAGAAGGAGAGCACGGCTGCAGCGAGGCCAACTCCTGCACACATGGGGGGAAAATTAACGTCCATCCAATGTGAACAATGCTAAGACTTTTTACATGGTGCAATTGTATGTGCATTAAAATTACAGTCTTTGTGGAATGTCTAAAATTGAGAGCAGTTAAGTTTAGGGCTTCCAAAGTTTAGAGTTTACAAAGCAAAAGAAGAACTGTTGAAACTGTGAAGCTAAACATGCACCAGAATTTGACCCAGGATTTAAACAGTCAGGTGGTCATGTGGGTGGTTAATCCCACCTGGTTACTGTTGATTTGCAAATAAGAACTGCTACTTCAGTCATAAAGACTGTCCTGTGCTCATCCCAGGACTCTTAAGAGGTCGTTTTCACACTTGAGGTATTTTCCAGCCCCAGGGCCGAGAGTTCAGTATGATTGGTGAACTCTTTGATGAACTCAGAGAACAGTGGTCAGGGGATTGCTTCAACAAAGCTGTGCTGCGGTTCGTATCCTGTGTGGAATTGATTCATTCTCATCACTGTGTGCAGAGTTACATGACTGGTTCAACTGGTCATGTTACTTCCTGTTTCAAGTTTGGTGATGATGAGGAAAGTGTTGTTACGGTCAGCGGAGGAGACGGAACACCTTTTACATCGATGTATAAAACTAGCCTTTCAAAGGACTGGAGGAAGAAAGGAAGGAAGGAAGAACTTCTTCTATATGAACACCAACCTGTGATTATGAGCTGTGTTCTGAAACAAGCGCAGAATCAGTCCTGGGTTTGGACTCAACTGTGAAAACGACCTCATTCACAATCTTCTCAGGCTAAACATCCTGTAAACACACTCAGTACTGTGTGGCTTTACTCTTCTACAACTGTCAATGTAATGATTTAGAATTGCACTATCCGGCGTTACCCAGAAGAGCACGATTCCCTTTGGAGTCAAGGTTTCTTCCTCATACCATCTCAGGGAGTTTTTTTCTCAGCACTGTCACCTCTGGATTGTTGATTAAGGATCTGGATCTACATCTGGATTTCTGTAAAGTTGCTTTTTTGGTACAGTAATCCTCTGGGATACACATGTAGGCTAGTTGCTCAAATGTAATGCAGAAAGCAGTCGTTGTGGAGCAGTTGGGGACAGAAGTTTCAAAATATGTCTTAATGTAAAACAAACAGGCTGTGAAATCATTGCAAGTAAGTACGACTCATCCAGATATATAAAGTGTTTGGAGTTGCAGATTTGCATATCATTGAAGAGTTGACTATTGTCCTTGGCGGAGGTCTGCGTTCTCCGAGTGCACTTCTATTTGTAAAAGTGCTTGATGCACCAAGTCTGACCTCAAATCCCAACTCTGAGAGGTTTATTGCTCCTGTATTGTATAACTCATGGTATCAAATCCCTTGAACTATAGAGAAGTATGAAGCTGATGCAGTGATGTCATCTTGTGCACATTCTTTCAAATTATGTAGATATTCAGCAAAAGGCCAATGGTAGCTCAGTAGATAAGAGAGTAGATAAATGTAGTAGATGAGATTGGACATCTGATTGGAAGGTTGTCAGTTCAAATCCAGGTGCTGCTACTGATGGGCCCTTGAGCAAGGCCCTTAAACCTCAACTGCTCAGTTGTATAAAATGAGATAAATGTAAGTTGTTCTAGATGTAGGCGCCTGCCAAATGCCGCAAATGTAGCCTTGTCTTGGATGTTAACTGATATTGTCATTCCTTAAAAACCTGGATACACCATTTTTCTAAGATCTAGATCTATTTCCATTTCTACTTCATGTGAAATTCTCTGACTAGGTTCTTATGAGAATTTTAAACGCCTGCTTCCAGCACTATGATGGAAAATTAGTCCTCACATGCGTGATGCTTTCTGATGGTGTATGTTCGCTGCAAGATGCTATACCTTTGAACATCGGAGCCAGCTTCCACACTCCGAGGCCACCGATGGACGTGTACTGACCGAGTGCACACTCGAGGAGAAACAAGGGCATTCCAGCAAATATGAGGGTCAGAAAGTAAGGAATCAAGAAGGCCCCTGTGTGGATACAAATAAAGAAAACACAAATCTCTACACAAAGCAGCTTACAGTCACCTATCCATCTGTAAATTCAAAACAATTCACACAAGTCAAGTTGTATGACAGAATATGAAGGTTAGGGTTAGGGGCGGGGTTAAAGGAGACATTAAGGGTGGGGTTAGTATATATTTTAAACATATATACACAGAAAAGCTCCTGAGCTGTTATATTAATTTAAAAATGACAATAAATTAATTTTCACAAGTAGAATGGCAGAATAAGTGTCTTACTCAGAGTAGAGTTATGCACATGTGGTGAGGATTTAATCATGAACTTCCACACATCGGTATTCAAACGCCAGTAATAAAGACACAAATATTACTCTATTCATTAATTAATAATATAATTTCTTTAAAATCTAGGAAAAGTTTCAGAGGTGACGTGTCTTAATCAG
The DNA here is from genome assembly GCA_028570945.1 of Gogo arcuatus. Classification (NCBI taxonomy): domain Eukaryota; kingdom Metazoa; phylum Chordata; class Actinopteri; order Siluriformes; family Anchariidae; genus Gogo; species Gogo arcuatus. The sequence goes on along the minus strand of JAOTRR010000020.1, from coordinate 282,494 downwards.
AGACATGGCTTATCTTTATCTGGAGGAGTGAATATTTTATGGATAAAATGAATGAAGTTGAAGTTTCTCTGTAAGTGTGGCAGATGAGCGCTCAGTCAGATTATCCTTACAGATTACAGAATTCTACAGGATCCTGATGGGTTTTAATGTGTTTCTGGTGGTCTGTAATGGTAGTTTGATGACATGTTCCTGATGGTTCGTGATGGTAATCATCTACCCATGAAAGAAGGCCTTATTGGGTTCTGATGGTATTTAACAGTAACCAGAAGATCACTAATGGAAACCATTGAACTAATTTTAATTAAGGTTCATTACGCTATGGAACCCATTAGAGATTCTCATAATGCATTGTAATTCACAGCGCTGCTTACCTCCGCCATTTTTCCCACACAGGTACGGGAATCTCCACACGTTTCCGAGCCCGATGGCGTATCCTACACAAGACAGCAGGAAGTCGAACTTTCCTGCCCATGTTTCTCTGTCAGGAATATCCTTCTTCTTCTTCTTTTTCTTGTCATCATTCGGTTCCTCCTGTACCTCCTCCGGTTTGGATCTGTCGTGGGTCATGACCTCATTCAGCTCCATCACCACCTGTCCATCCGCCGTGGCGGTTTTAGCGCCGTTTGTCGCCATTTCTCTGGATTTGGCTGAGCTCAAGCTCCTCTTGGCCGTGAGGCGCGAGACTTCAGCACCGGTCCACGTAGACAGCAGCTTCGCACACTTTTTAGGGTTTTTTTTTAAACAATTTATTTTTCAAATCCTCGAGGCTTGTGACGTTTAAAACGGACGTGTGGCGTCACACGGCAGCTCTTCAGTTACAGTTAACCTGAAAACAGGAAATGAAATAGTTGGTCTTTGAATCTCATGTTTTTTTTCACTACTTATCTTTCTTTCATGTGGTAAATCAACACAGATGTGCTTTTTATCAGTTCTCCAGAAGTCCAGATTTCTCCTCAGCGGCCTCCTGTCAGTCATCATTTTAAAATGAACTAACAATTATGCTTTTTTAATGTTTTTTTTCACTTACATCTGCAAACAGCTCAAGCAGTTCCACACAATGTAATCCTGTCCTGTAAACCTGATAACTGAGTCTCCTCTACATGTACAGCTAATTTTATTTTTTAGTTGTTAATTATTAAGACATTAATTTAAAACTAATTCAAAAAGAAAATCAACAGGCAAAATAAATATAATATTTATTAGCTGTGTAGTGAGCATATCACTGATAAATGCTCATTAGTCTTAATTTCTAATCCAGATGTTAGCTAATAATGCTTGTGTTAATGATGTTTACATCCTCTGTCTGTTCCTGCTTGTGACAAACACAACAACGACAACAATAATAATAATAATAATAATAATAATAGTAATAATAATAATAGTGGTTAGATATTCAGTATATAATCCATAATAAGGAGGATGTTGTTGTTGTGAGGACGCTGAAGTCCACGCTCTGCTCCGTTTTAATCCTTTTGTTTGTCAGAAGCAGAAAAATATATCGTGTAAAAATATTACAGCACAAGAGCCTTAATTGGTTCTGCAACTGATTGCAATCAGACGTCAGTCTAAAGCTGAATACATTTCATGAATAATAATAATAATAATAATAATAATAATAATAATAATAATACATTTCAAAGCATTAGTATCTCCTAGAGAAAAGAAAGCATGCCTACTCACAGTGAGTCTCTGAATATCCTGTAAAAAGCTTTTTCTTTTCCCCTCTGGCGTAATCGAGCTTCTATTCTGTAGATTTTCTCCCAGAGTTGTAAACTTGCTGTATTGCTAAGAATGTAAATGTGTTTTATTCCCATTAAAGCAAAGATATTTGAAGCAAAGACCCAAAATGTTCCTCAGGGAAGGGGGGAAGGAGCGCAAGTGTGTGTGAGAGCATGTGAGTGTGTGCGAGTGTGTGTGACGGTCCAGAGGCTGATGAACATGTTCAGTCCAGAGGAGCAGAAAAAGCGTCGCTGTAGTGTGTGTGTGAAACACCAACAGGCAAGAAATACACACACACACACACCTCCAACTCCACCTACATTACACCAATGTCATCTGAAAGTCAATCCCCCTTCTCTCTCTGTCTGTCTGCCTGTCTGTTGCGCTCTACTGATCTGTCTGTCTGTCTCTCTGTTTCTACATCTATCTGTCTGTCTCTCTCTCTCTCTCTCGCTCTCTCTCTCGCTCTCTATCTGTTCTTTCTCTCTCTCTCTCCTCCCTGCACTCTTGCTGTCTGTCCTGCAGTAAAATCCAACAACACTGACATTTAGATGTATTCTTTAATGCTCACTTATTGATTGACTGATTGATTGATTCTGCATTTTGAACACATCCTCCGATTCCATGCAATAACTGCATTTATAAACATCTCCAAACATCATTTTTCCACAAACCACCCCAGACATATGTTCTGAAATGACTCATCACACACACACACACACACACACACACACACACACACACACACACACACGTGAAACTTACACACATGGTTTTTGTAGTATATTTGTTTTTATTTTGTCACATGATTTTCTCACAATTCACTCCATTTTTCATCTTCTATTGCAGTAGATTTTAGTTTTCATGTCTCACGTTATTCACGTGATGCCATGTTTATTTGTGTTCACATGTGTAATGTACCTTTTAATATTTTATGAATGTGTGAGATTTTTCTGTAAGGGTCAAATGACAAAAAAACACAAAGCGAAGGTTGAAATGGTCGATTAGTTTCCTCTAACAGCACGTCCCTGAGTGTTTTATTCCTCTTACACCACAGCAACTT
>JAOTRR010000020.1:236016-247778 GCA_028570945.1 Gogo arcuatus | reverse complement strand
ACACACACACACACACACACACACACACACACACACACACACACACACTCACTCAAACACAGATTTTGTTGAGAGAAAAAAAAAAGATGGAATGATTTACTCGTATTGCACTGATGAAATTAAGACGGATTCTGTGGGATGGAGAGGGGCGGGGCTTGTTACTCGGTCTGTGGGACGGAGATGGCGGGGCCTTTGGGGTCGTCGAAGCGGTCCATGGTGTGCAGCTGCATGATCATGTGCAGGCCGTAGGTGAGGAGCAGAACCATGAGTGCCGAGGTGAGCAGTCCCATCCAGATCCCCGGGGTGAAGAACCCGGCGCAGTCGCTGGCGTAGGAGAACTCCTTCCCTGTCACATTAAAGCCCTGGATCTGTCGGGAAAACAAGGAGGTGATGAGGAACTGACTTTCCTCATGTTATAAATAAATAACAGTATCGCAGTGTGATAATTCTGCAGATCTTCACTACTTTAACAAACAGTATTAACTGTGAACCATCACTGCAGCTCCAGTGAGCTCGTTAGAGAAAGTGCTAATTAATATGGGGTATATTAACTCTTTAAAACACAAGCAACTTTGTTTTAAAGAGGAAATGTACAGTGACAAAAAACAAACAAACAAACAAAATCCCACACACTGACAGGCTTTCTAGTCTTTCTGTGTAAACTATGTGCACCTTTTACAGAAGAGGGGCGGGGCTTAAAGATCTGTTCTGGATATAAAACAGAAATCTAAAACGTATAAACTAGTGAAATCCACTGCAGGATAAAACCACAAACCACAGATTTCATTAAAATTATATGATTATTACAAATCTAAAAAACACCTCTAATCACTACTGACTGCACGTTTACAGACGCTACAACACTTTTATTTTTGTTTCTTTTTGCTAGGAGTGTACTGATACTGACACTAGTACTGAGTCGTGTTTTATTAAAAACAAACCCAAAAATACACTTTATGGTGGTTTTATTTAATGAGGACTGGGGGAACTCGGGAGAGGGGTGCACTAACCTATTAAACTGAGGAAACTGATCGACAAACAAAAGAAAAAGATGAAATGAAATACGAGGCAATGAGAAAATAGAATGAATTCAGTCTCGTGATGCACTGAAAGCTGAATTTCAATAGTAAAAAATCAATTATGATATAAATAAATAAACAAATAAAATAAAATAAAATAAAAACCCTGCAATATCTCAGAAATCTCATAAAAGTATATTGTGATGTAATTTATGTAATTAATGTAATGTGATGTAATTTATCAAAATGTTGCCAGGCCATATTCCTGATGGACTGAGACTTTTATTATTTCACATTAAAGATAATTTTCTTTTTTAAAAAAAGTATTATATAAAATTCATAGATAAATCCGCTCTCATCAGCTCTGTTGCTTTAGGTTGTTTTATTTTTATGGAAACGTACTTTTACCCAGTTCATGTTAAAAACCACGGCAGCCATTTTATGACCGTACCTGGAAGTCGTCGAAGGCGATCCTCCAGTCGTTGGCGTTGTCCTTGGCTGAGCGAGGAGTGAGCTGTGGGTAGCGGAAGCTGGTGACAGAGTGGCAGCGGTACGAGAACTCGGCCGGAGCGTAGATTCCACGGCTGGCGTTAAACGAAGCCATTTTGCCGTCGTACTCCAGCTGAACCTGATCCATGGTGAACCAGTGGCGTGCTGAAACCTTATAGTGCCTCTGACTCATCACAAAGCTGCAGAGAAGACCACAAACCCATCAGCTGCACACAGCACGACTCATCTCACTAATAACGGTCATATTCTATAAATAACAAGCTAAATTCCAAACATTTAGTTTAGAGCTATTTTAGTTCTTAGGCAACGATTAATCTTATCATAATTTACACCACAGCACTGCTGAGTTCTGGACTCTGATTGGTCAGAAGGTGTTGATTAATGTTCTATAGCAGCAGCTCTGACAGTAGTGCAGCTGCTCAGGTTTGTCAGTAACATGATAGGCTGTGTTTTTGTCGTATTAATTTGAAGAGAGAATAAAGAGAGACTGGTGAGGGAACAACCGTGGATAGCTGCTATAACGTCAGTGACAACAGGAACTAACTGGTTTCATAAATGGTAAAAAATTCAGTCATGTCGTTCTTTAATAAATAAAAAATTCTAACAGTCATCAAACTGCTGTGGTGTAAGAGGAACAAAACACTTGGGGACATGCTGTTATAGGAAAATAACCAACTTCAGGGTGTGAACAGTAACTCACGGTTGGCGCAGGGTGCCATTTCTTTTGAGAATGTTCAATCCGTACTTACACGAGTTTGAAAGAGCGGTAGCTTAATACGTTTTCGTAGTTCAGGACCAGCCTGTAAACAAAACAAGCACATGTAGAAATTTGATCACATCGGTGCATAAAAATGTATTTCCTGATTTGCTGAACAAAAAGTTGATCAACTCTAAGGTCCAAACTTCATTTCCTTTTTCTGGAGCTCACCTGGAGTGTGTGGCGTTACAGGAGGATCCCTCCAGTTTAGGAGAAACCCCCTCTCCGAAGGTTTTAGGGCTGAGGTCGTGTCTCTCCCACTTTCCTGAGCGATATTCACTCACGGTCAGGTTCTTGGCCCACAGCAGGATGCAGGTAGAACTGCGCTCCTTAAACTCCACGGGGGCGTAGGGAGCAGGAGAACCCTCACGCCGGTACTGCAGCAGAGAGCGCGCTCCGACAGAACGCACCTCCGGAAACACCTCCTCTATCACCTGACACGGGACACAAGGGAATCTTTCACTCTGCGTTCAGTACACGCTCCTTAAAGCCTTATTTCACTTTTTAAATTGTGAGTAAACGAGAAAATAAGAAAATTAGGGGAAAAAAGTTAAATAAATCAAGTGATGCAGAAAAAAAAACAAGAACTCACTGACAACTGAATGACCAGATTTCTTTAATGACATTTACTACTAAAGTCAATAAATAAATAAAATACATACAAACATTTGTATATAATAATAATAATAATAATAATTTGATAATAATATAAAGTAGTTTACTTATTATAAAATACACTTTAATGATGGCTAGTAAACAAACAACAAATATACATTTTTAAAAACTTATTTATTAATTATTTTTAATGGCAAGACCTCCATCCACACAGATCACTTCTCACATTCATATCACGTCTAAAGTGAAATCATTTACTCATAAACGATTATCTATAAACGTGGAATAAATAAAATGTAGGTTTCGTCACTGTACGCTGTTAAATTTATCGTACTGTACACACTGAGCCATGACACATGGTGTTGTGTAAAAGTTGTAAAGAAAACACAACAAATGAATAAAAGACTTTAAATACTCGTTTAACACCGTTATATTCTCATCTCATTCTCTTACTGAACCTGTGTGAGATGTTAGGAGATGTTCAGGAAAAGGTCCATCGCTTGTTCTTACCCGTGAGGGATGGAGAGCGGTGTAGACGGCTGTGAAAGGTACAGACTGACTACCCATAATTCTCAGCACCTGACCAATCACCTCATCTGAAACAGGTATAATGAATAATGAGTTTGTACATTTCATTCCTCGTGTGTGTGTGTGTGTGTGTGTGTGTGTGTGTGTGTGTGAGAGACTCACCGTTACCACGGAGTACCTCTTTAACAGACATCATATCAGCTCTGAGGGAGGGAGGGAGAGAGAGAGAGAGAGAGAGAGAGAGAGAGAGAGAGAGACAGACAGAGAGAGATGATTGTTTTGATTACTCTTAGAGATATTAAGTGTGTAGTGACGTGTGGAGTAAAGCATGGAATATAGTGTGGAGGATAGGGCGGGGCACAGCGCGGGGCACAGCACGGGGCACAGCACGGGGCACAGCACGGGGCACAGCACGGGGCGGGGCACAGCACGGGGCACAGCGCGGGGCGGGGCACAGTGCGGGGCTTACCCAGAGGAGCTGTAGGGGAGGCTGAAGACGAGCAGAGCAGGGACAGAGGCATTGAGTCTCAGCTGAGCGAGCGTATCCGGGTCCATGTAGAGCGGCGCCGTGTTCAGCTCCTCCTGCAGCAGCGTGGGGAGAGAGGTGCTGGCCGAGGACAACACTGACGGCAGGAGCAGAGACGAGGAGGACTGCAGAGTCGTCTAGAAAATAAACACAACACACAGAAAGAACCACACTGATCACAGAGCCAGAACTCCATTAGGGGATGAGCTTCACTGTGGGGTTTACTTTACTGCTCCTGATGGGTTAAAGCTGCACGGTGTACACAAACAGGAGTTTCAGGAAAACCTCAGAAAAGAGTTTCAGGCTTTACAACGGGGGGGGTTGGGGGGGGGGTATTCTAACCCACCCCACCAAATTAATTTATAATCTAAATTAAAATCATTTTATAGACTGTAATTACACTGAAGGATTGAGGGGAGCATTTTTAATCTCTGTTTGTACACTAGGTGGCGACATAGAGCAATAATTTCAGGGCTATAAATCATAACGATGTGATTCTCCGAAATCTCAGTTAAGTCTATTTCAGCTTCACAGAGAGGGAAAGTTCAAGGGGCTGAATATAATTTATTGGTAATGAATCGCAGTGTGTTCACGTGTTGTGTAAATGATACAGTACATGTTTAATTTATTTATTTTACTTTATGTTTAACACGTTTAAGACGAGCTGCTGATGCGTCATCAGTCACTAAAGTGATTTTCTGGTCTGCGTTACCTAAACTGAGTTTTACACCCCTGAATTACACTGTACGTCACCTGTGTGTGTGTGTGTGTGTGTGTGTGTGTGTGTGTGTGTGTGTAAAGAGAGGACACAGATCATTACTCACCTCCAGATTGGGAAAGACACCGCCCTGTTTGTTTCCGAACACTCCGGCGTACTTGGTGAAGTCATCAACACTCAACTGAGAAAGAAAAACATCATCATCATCATCTAATCTAATCTAATCTGATCCATCTACAGGGCTAAACGAGAAGAAAAGCAAAACAGCTGACTGTAATATCAGTATGTCACTTTAAACTCTAACTATATGTTAAAAATTAATTCATAATTTATGAACTTTTAATATGATGGTGTAGTTTGCTGTGCATTCTTTGAAGAATGGCATTTTATTTAAAACTGGTTAGTGCTCCACCCACTTGTTTACTTGACAGCATACAAACATCTAAGCTCCTCCTACTGTTGTGAAAATAATCCTTTCCTTGCTTCTCAGATTCAGAACCCTCCTCTCTACTCATTCCTCAATTCCTTTGAGGGCATTTCAGGAAATTAAAGGACTTCCATCGATTTCCGGGTCATGAGCTGAAGTACACAGGACTGAGGAGCGAAGGAGGCATCATCTGGAGTTTTGGGAATCACCCCAGAGCTCTGGTAGACTAATGATGTGAAATGTAGAAGCTTGCTCTTCACACCCAAACACAAACACACACAATCCTCACAAGCATGAGCTCTAAGATTTTCTCTCATCGCATCAGCTGTACACGCGAGTGGGAGATGAGTACACTACTGACCTTGTCCTGAAAGAACAGCAGGACATTGTGAGGTGCAGATCTGAACGCTGAACTCAGGTAGGACTGGAGCTCCCTCGCTGATACGGTGTGACCTGCAGCTGGCTCGCTCTGAGGTGGCAATGAAAACCTGAGGGGAACAAAGTTTAAAAATCATATTACAGTCATATTTGGTGCATGACAATGCTAATGATAATGCTAATATATTTGTAGTAAATAACTTGCTACAGTTATAAAATTATTAAGAATATCGTGAAACCGTGATTCTTTTCCCCACCGCGATATCAAACCGTATCGCAGGAGCAGAGACGCTGCAGCACTGGACAGCGACCACAGACGAGCTCGCGCACTGCATCACCGATTATTAACTAAAATTTAACTCATTTAAATTATGAAAAATATTATATTTAGTGCCCATGGAGATAACTGTGAGGTAAAGTGAAAAAAGCGCCATTAAATGAACACAGAGTAAACATTTTACAAGCTAGCGAGCTACATATCGAGCTAACTGTGCTAACTGCTTAGCGAGCTTCACGAGACTTCTTTAACACTATTCTCCAAACACGAATAATAACTGAACAAAAGTAATAATTTACCCATTACTGGTCCACATCAGCAGAGGAACTTGTTCTGTGCATTTTCCAGCCGCGAAAACACCAAGCAGAAGAACCACAAGCATCCCAGCGGAGCGGACAGCGGCCATCCTCACAGCCGCCATGTTCAGCTTCACCACCGGCTCGCAGTGACGTCAAACACCCGCGTGCCACTGTCACGATTAAGGAGTAAATATCTGTATCCCCGGATATCCGGTTACTTCTGTTTGGTTGGGCGCTGGTATCAATATCATAATAATAATAATAATAATAATAATAATAAGTATATAATTATAGAAAGATTTTTCCTTCTTTGCGTGTTTAAACGTGTATAAAGAAAGGTATACGAATTATGTTTTCGAAAGATCTTTACCTTAAACAACTTTGTGTAATATTTAGAAAAATTGCCGATTTAATTCCTCCATTTCACCGCCATTCAGTGCAATGCAAGTGTATTTAAATAATTTGATATTATTTAAATATTATTTTGACCGTTATTTCGAAACCCCTCGAGCTTAAACACGATATATTATCAGTCCGACTTTGAAACAGGCGAACACGGCAGTTACCAAAAGGTCCTAAGGGTACAGTTTGTGCAAAGGCGCACAATGTGATACTACAGACCACGTGACCATCAACCCCTCTGAGCCCACTGTGTACTAAAGTCATTTCATTAATGAAATATGGAGTAAATTTTTGTCACAAATATTTCTGCATAAACACAACTCGGAAATTATAATTTTATGAGCCACAGAGATACTTTTTACAAATGTATAACAAATTTAGCATGCAATTAAAGTGTTTTTCACAGTCATTATAAAGTTCTAACATTATTAATAATCTGGAGCTGACGTGCCAGAAGATTCTCTTTATTTAAGAAATATTTAATCTGGTTTATCTGATATGTACGATTCTTTTTTTCCCCTTGAAATATTACAACTTTATTCTGAAAATCTTGTATTTTTATTTTTCTTAAACAGTGGCCCTAAAATGCTGTTGTAGTTCTGTAACCTGTAATGATTATCATGAAATTTTAACCTAATTTGATTTTGCAACATCAACATTGCAGAGATGTAAATTATTATTTAATACTGTATGAGGATTTTATCCATGACAATTTGGAACATATGCGATTCATAAAAATCACAATCTCATCATGTAGTTTTTGTAGTTTACAGTGAACTTAGATAAAGAAATAACTCTATATCGACTTGCATATTATTTAATTCAAATCCAAATCATGCTTTAAATAATTAATTTGAATTAATTCCATTTTGATTCACAGTAAACTGTTACAGCGCAAAAACACAGACGCTTCTCAGCACATTACAACTTAAATCATGAAAAAAACAACAAACAGTTTAATCATCTTTTCTCTCTTGATCAGTCGGCTTTCTGTCCCAGTTTTTTACAGGTTGATTGCAGAGAGTCTCAGAATCAGATGATTATCCGTATATCAATTAGAAAAAAACATCCAAAAATTATCAGACAACTTTTATAAAGATTATTAATGTGGGATAAAAAAAATTTTTTCCTCCATTTTCTTCTTTCAAGTGCAGCTGCCAGGATAAAGAGAAGAAAAAAAACATAACTTTTTATATATTTGTCTTGTGATCTGATTAAGAAACTCCTGAAACAATACAAAAAACTGAACAACTATAAAACTGTTTCCCTGCTCGCCTGTGGAAAAACACCAATCCAGAATTTTTATTTAATTTAAATAAACAACTTCCAAACTTACAAAAATTTAGAAAAACCCTTAAAGGTTCTGTTTCGAACCTGTCTCTACAACACCATGTTTCCATTTCAGAAAGTTTCAAACCCTTTTTTGGAGGCTGCAGAGCCTTAATTATCCAAAGAACCCTTAAAGAACCCTTTTATGAAGTGCCATAAACCTGAATGTTAAACTCCTGACAGGTTCTAGACATTAAGAAGAAAACAGTGAGCACTAATTTAGGTTTTACAACACACACACCCAGTTAATACACACTCTTAGAAGAAGAGAGTTCTTCAAGGGTTCTTTAAGAGGAGAAGTAAGCTTACGTAGCTTTTAAAAAAGGTTCCACTTGAAAACATTTCTGATTTCTGGAACTTCATTCAGGAACACATTCAGCTGTGGGGTTCTGCATTCTTCCAGGGTTCCTTTTACTGAGTATCAGATATTAGCTTTCTAAAAAAAGTGTTCTACTTGGAACCTTCTCCGACAGGAAACACTCAGTTATAGAGTCCTACATTATTTAAGGGTTCAGTGGATTATTAACTAAGGGTTTTATTTAGAACTCTTTCTGATAAACACTAAGTTGTAGGTTCTACATTCTTCAAAGGTTCCTAGTAATAATGAATAATTCTTAGCTTTCTACGGGTGCTCTAAACAGAACCCTTTCTGAAGGGGGAAAAGAGAGATAACTGGGTTCTAGTTTCCTAAACGAGTTCGACTTGGAACCTCATAGTGAAACAGTTATCGGGTTCTATATTATTTAGGGGTCATTTTCAGGTTCTTTGTATCTCAGATGATGGCTGGGGCACATCCAGGTGTAGATTATTACATTCTTTAAGAGTTCACTGGATAATTAAAAGTTCTTCACCCTCAAAAATGGTTCTAACTGGAATCCTCTCTGATAAACACTGTTGTAGGGTTCTATAGAGAAACTTTAACGGTTCCCCCAAAAGGGAAAACCACAATGATGTACTCCTGACCTGATGGAAAGATGCAATTCCTCCACACACCACTTTTTACATTATTATTAATAATAAGAAAATAACAGGTTAGAAATTAATTTAATAAACAGTGTAGAAATTACAGTCATTATTGCGCTTGTAACAACTGCATTAAAAATCGAAAACGGGTATAAAAATGTTCTCTCTCATGTACAGGATCATGAGGTTCGTATTTCACACAAATGGAGAATGTTTCTGTGTCCATGAGGATCATCGTGGAGCTCAGAGGAGCACTGGAAACATCTCTGAAGGACTGTTTATATACACACACACACACACACACACACCTTTCACCTTATCCAGTCTGATCTCTGTGTGTGTCCAGTCTCACTGCACTTCAGTCTGATCAGAGTGTGTGTGTGTGTGTGTGTGTGTGTATCAGTCTGTCTCCAGTGTAATCCTGCAGGTTCTCCAGCTGTGTGTGGATCACCGGCTGGTCTGAGTCCTCTGATGAAGAGCTTCAGCCTGTGATTTTAAAGTGTGGAACTCGGCCTGGATGAAGTCCGTCAGCACTTTCCTCATTTCCACCTGCAGCTCAGAAAACACACGGGCTTTTAAAATCACCAGAAGATTCTGTTCCAGAGCAAGAAAAGAAAAAAAAAATCACAGCAGTGATCGAACATGAAACACAATACACAAACTGTGCTGCTTTACATTAGTCACATGAAGAAAACATTCCACACTGAAAAGCAACACCTTCACTGCTTCACTGCTCTTATTATTGCTCATTAAATCTTTATTACTGTATAAAATAAACACTGACTCTGCATCAGAAGTGAATGTAATTCCACACTGCATTTCATTTATCACTGTGTTGCAGACGCGCTACACTGAAACGCAGCACTGCCGTGCACTGTTGAGCGCGATACGCCTCGCTTTATTTCTATTAAAGCATCCGCCATTATTAACAAGAACAAATTCTTCTTTTTCAATGTCTGAAAATATAATATTGCTGAAAGTACAGAGCTGTGCATAAGTATTCACCCCCCAGTGACCTTTCCCACACTGTGTAATGTTACAAACTGAAACTGGGATTAAAGGTCATGAATCTACATAAAACAGCCCATAATATTGAAGTGAGAGGAAGAAGTCAATATAGTTTGCAAAATGATTAACAAATATCAAAACGCATAGGTTGTGAGTGCATAAATATTCACCCTCCTATCAACCCAGAGTGTTTTAGAGAACATACCTAAACACAACACACATCATCATGAGGACCAAGGAACCAGCAAAGCAGATCCCAGATAAAGTTCTGGGAAAGTTTCAGTCAGGGTTTGGACGTAAAAAGTATCCTAAACTTTGAGCATCCTGCAGAGTGACATTAAATCTGTTATTGAACACGTGGAACTCAACGCACAGGGACGCCTCCACCACCAGACCTCCACTGAACATCAACACGTCAGTACAGTAAGAAGGGCAGCGAAGAAGAACTTTCACATGTGACCTTGCTGTGACCTTGTTAATCAGTTAATTTGCTGAATATAAAGACAAGTCCATATAAATCCTACGAACATTCATTCAACCACTCAATCTTCAGATATCACACTAAAGAGAATCTCACACGGACAGAGACAACCCAGAAACAAAAAGCAGCGAGTGACAGAGGGATAAAAGTGGAAAGAATATGGCACAACCACGACACGCCTAGACAGCAAACTGTTAAAGAGGGGATTAGTCAGAGAAACATCGTCGAGGAAATGGGGTAACAGAACACCTCGGTCCTGCGGTGAGCTGGAAGGGTTTTTATTTATATCAACACATCATGTTTTAGTAATAATTCTTTTTAAAAAAATTGATAAATGATTGAGTTCAGTGCAGCAGGAATGAAGAAACCAGTAAGATTCCAGAGAAAGTGTTCCCTTACATGGGCAGCAATACATCGTGGGGGAAATAAATGGTTTCAGGACCTTCTTCTCTTTTAATGATTACAGCCACGCCCCCAAAGAGCAGCTTAGGGCTGTGATTGGACAGTGATTGCATTTCAGTGTGGCATGAGTGCAAAACAGTGATGGAAGTGAAGTTCTGGCACAATGAGGATGAGGAGGATGATGATGATGAGGATGAGGATGATCTTACCGGACATTTATTTTCCGCTCTCAAGGCTTCTACTATGTGCTTCACTGTAAAAGGTTTTCCGACTAATACAGTTACTCTCTGTAATTAAACCACATTTACACACTCAGTGTTTTATTAAGCAGAGAGATTATGGAGAGTTTAGTGTTAGCTCAGCGCTCACCCTTCCTGCTCGAGGGATGTATGGAGTTTTATTAGGAAGAACATCATTCAGACCTGTGCAAAGAAAAGAAGCATCAAAAGTGTAAAAATACACCTGAGAGAAAAACTCCAGTAATAAAACCATACTGGGGGGACGGACTCCACATCAGGGCTGGATGATATGATGATATGAAATTTATACTGTGATTATGTATAAATATTGTGTAACGTAAAAATATCTTCAGTTGTGGTGTTTTATGAGGGTGAGTCAAAGGAAAAAGTGTGACAAATTAATTAGAGGAACAGTTCATTACATTTGTAGGTGCAAAAGTAAAAAAGTGCAACAGGTCCATTGTTCTAAACCCGCCCCTTTTACTGAACCCGCCCCTTTTACTGCTACCTGAAACACAATACACTTTGTGACTCCTGTTTTCAATAAACAATAAGGTTTTCATTTATAGCATTTTTACCATATCGCTCACCCCTAATAGTCATATGATGAAATAAACAAAATAATACTAATAATATTTAATTTACAACCACAACTTACTGCTTTCTACTTTCTGATGAAAAATATTTTGCAAAGATGAAAATAAAACTGTGTAGAGTGATTTTGGAAATTCAGCTACACAACATTTCATTATTGTTTCTATAGTAACAGTTCACTCACAGGGGCGTGTACAGCGGACGCTCCACTGATAAACAGATTTTTAAAAAAATGGTTGATGTGGTGAAGTTCTCTGTAAGGAGGAATGTGTTTGTGTAACATTTCTGGA
>JAOTRR010000020.1:26221-37397 GCA_028570945.1 Gogo arcuatus | reverse complement strand
TAATAATAATAATAATAATAATAATAATAATAATAATAATAATAATAATATCTGCTCTTTATAAATATGAATCAAGCAGTGTTGCTAAATGTTGGACATACAGATATTGTGGATTTATAAAGATGAGTTTTAATTGCATTGCTATAAAGACTCCTGGGTTAAAGAAACATCCAGCTCAGTATTGTACAAAATGTGAAAAAGGCAAATCTTGTGTTTGCTCATTTCACTTTCAGCACTTTGTTTACAATAGGCTTTATAATGGAAATGTCTGATTGCCCACAGAGAAAGAGCTTACAGCAGATTTAGTGTCGAATTGTGACAGCAGCTGCTTTACAGGACTATTAAATTCTCAGCATGTAAACAGGCAGTTTGGGGGAAATCACTGCAAAGCTTCCAGCTTTCGGCTGAAGGGCTTTGGCCAATGAGGTTTCCGTTGTTAAGGAGATGTATAGGAGAGGATGTTAGTGCGTTAACACTGCTCTGTGATATGTCCTCGTCTCTTTCCTGAGATGACAGCGAGACAGTCTTGTCCTTACAGAGGCCATGAGGGTGGATGTGAGCCCAAAGCGTGTTGAGGTGACGGTGGGGGAAAGTGTGGTGCTCAGCTGTAAAGCCACACACGACCCATCACTTGACATTTCCTTCCTCTGGCAGCTCAACAACCAGCCGCTGGACACCCAACAAGACGACAGCCATTTTGAGTACATCAGAACAGTAAGGATTTCTCTGTGTCCACTGGCTCCATTGGAACTGTAACGTTAATGTAGATCTGGAGATGAAGGAGCTGATTATACCATATATCACCTGTACATAATGTACAAAAAGAACAACAGATGATCTGTCCTTTCATTGATGTAGAGGTGCATTTAAGAAGAATTTAGTTCAGAATAATGTGTTACACCATGTTGCTGCTGAGTTCTGGACTCTGATTGGTCAGAAGGTGTTGATTAATTCTCTACAACAGCAGCTCTGACAGTAGTTCAGGTTTATATTAATGCACTCGTTCTAATACGTTATCGTTTCTATAGTAACAGCTCATTCACAAGGGCGTGTACAGTGAAGTTTTCTATCAGAGGTGAAGCTGTAACTAAGTTTTCTGACGTCTTCAGGACAGAGGAGTTTACACTTCTTTACAGTTTCTCAGTAACATGATGGAACAAGCTGTGTTTATTATCTCATAAACTTCATGAGAGAGAATAAAGAGAGGCTGGTGAGGGAACGACTGTTTATAGCTGCTATAACATCAGTGACAACAGGAACTAACTTGTTTCACCAACATTAAATGTAACTATAAATGGATAAAAAGAATGATCTGTTGTTAAATGAACAGAAAATTGAAATTGTTGGTAAGTTGCTGTGGTGTAAGAGGAATAAAACACTCAGGGATGTGCTGTTAGAGGAAAATAATCAACACAGTGTTTACTGCCTTAAGAAGAAGAAGACGACGACTGCTGATCATTTCCTGTTAGACTCTGGTGTCTGAAGCTTGCAGATGAAACTGAATCTCGTTTATTTTGTCGTGTTTTTGTACGTCATGCTGTTCTTCAGTCCTGATCCCAGTCATTAGTGTTATATGCGTGTGTGCGCGCACGTGTGTGTGTGTGTGTGTGTGTGTGTGTGTAATTTGGAGACTCTACACTGAGCAGAAGAGGAAATGGCTTTTGCTCTTGGTTCATTTCTTAACCACAAAGCAACACAGATGACAAACTTCCGTTTGCACTGAGCTCCTGTGTGAGTCTGTTACAGGACACTGAGTACGGAACTGAGGACTTTTACAAAGATCAGAAGAGAACATCAAAGCTCTCACGATCCAAAATCAAAGAGATTTGATTTGGAGTGAAATAAAACACAGATAAAAGATGACACAATATAACTACAAAATACACACAACGGCATAAAAACTCCATTTAATGAAGCTGCTTTGAAACCAGCGCCAACAAAGACAAAGTGAATATGCAGAGAAAAGCGTGATGAAGCCAGAGCACGGTCACGCCAAGGCCGCTTCAGGAGAAGATGAACAACGAGGGCCTTTTTAAAGCTCATCAGTATTCAGCGCTGCGCTTCCCAGAGTCGCTCCGGGCCCAGACACACGTATACACACACTGCGTGTGGAACCTCACCGGCGTGTGGAAGTTTATCCTGGAGGCTCTGAAGGAATCAGGATTGATCTAAACCTCGCTTTAAACTCAGATTAAATGTCCTGTGGCACAGGAAGTGCTCACGCTCTGATCTCCAGCCTCCTGCAGCTTCCATTCAGCTGCTCACTGTGTGATTTAATCTCATTTCTACTGAACAGCTCAGAAATGTTTCTCTAATCGCTGCTCATCCATCAGCTGATCAGTCACTGGTCTTTACTCAGGTCCTGTGAGTCTGGGACAATGAAAGGAAAAAGACTCCAGTGATTGGAGGAAAAGGTTTCAGGAAAATAATCACTCACGCAAACAATACAGGAAGTGAGATGGAGATCAGAGAAGGCCAGACTTCCTGTAAACATCTAATGTACTGAAAATACGTTCTGATATGTTTATAATGAAAGTAGAACTGAACTGGACTCACAGTGAGATTTCACTTTACTGTACATACGGAGGGAAAGTTAACTTTATTACCGTTACACACAAAAAAGATGCTCAGGTGAGTGAAGACGTGAGCTAATCAAAAACGTACAGGCACAAAGTGTAACGTTAAACACAAGCGAGAAACACCACAAACACACACACCAACATTACACATGACTGTAATAAAGTAATCCAAACATCTCAAAGTGCAGAAAGTTTATTAAGGAGACAGAAAGATGAGGTACTTCAACAGTTTCTTGGAAAATGGAGTGCAGACTGTGGGACGAGAAAAGCAGTGGAGATACAACTCATTTTTCATCTTTATCAGTTCACAAAGCTCACAAGAAAGATGGAGGGATGATGTCATTATTACAGGGACTTCTCTGTGAGTTTAGTCTTAGAACTGTGCATTCCTGAGTCTGGAAAGATTACGCTGCTTTTAACTTGCAGATAAACATCAGGTAAATCAGGTAAAGCATCTCCTCAGTGATTATTAAAGCTCTCAAATTTTGCACACTTACAGCAGGAAGCAGCTGGAATGAGGCTGCTCTAAAAGCTATATTTCCCCATGGTCTCAATCCCAAAATTCTCACCGAACTAGCCTGTCGAGATGATCAAGCCTCTCTCAACTCTTATCAATGTGTCCATTCAACTCGACAATCTACTCAGGAATCAACCATCACTGCAAACCCACCTGTCATAGAGAACTCAGAGCCCATGTAGATCTTACACACCAAGTTAAGCCATTCTGAACGCAAGCGAAGGCGCAGACAGAGAATTTGTTTCTATTGTGGGGACTCCACACATAGTGTGTCAAGTTGTCCTTCTCATCAGGGAGGCACCAAAGCATCAACGAATACTGAGAGAACCTCAACCACACCAAGCCCTCTCCCAGTGCGTCAGTTTAAGTCTTTCTCTTACTGATCGTTCATGCTTGAAGTGCAGATAAGGCTCTCAGAGTCTGTTTATGTTCTGTCAGCCCTCATAGATTCCAGAGCTGCCGGGAATTTCATTGACAGTGACACCATGCAAAGACTCCAAATCCCCACACAAGACTGCTAAACGCCTGAATCCTCATTGAGCCCGCTGGGCCCTGTTCTTCATATGTTTTCAGTTCACCATAGCCTACAAGTCTGGCTCTAAGAACACAAAAGCTGATTCTCTGTCCCGTATCTACCCCTCCACAGCTCCAGTCCAAGATCCAGAACCCATTATCCATCCAGCATGCTTTGTGAAATCCTTGATCTGGGAGATTAACCAAGAACTCGCTCGAACCATGCCATATCCTGTTCCTACCAAATGCTCCACCAACTGTACCCATGTTGCCCCACACCTCAGGGGCCGGCTGATAACCTGGGCACACACTACTCCTGCTGCTAGGCATCCTGGCAGCCAACACACCTACCAGCTGCTAGAAATCAAATACTGGTGGCCAAACATGTTAACGGATATCAACCAATTCATTTCGTCTTGTTCAGCATGTGCACAGGCTAAAGTGTTCCGGGTGCTTCCAGTAGGTAAACTCTTGCCACTGCCCATGCCTCAGCATCCCTGGTCCCATACTGCCATAGACTTCATCACAGATCTTCCCAAATCCAAAAGCAATACAGTAATCATGGTCATCATTGATCAATTTTTAAAGTCGTTAAGACTTATCCCTTTCCCAGGTCTCCCCATAGCCTTTGAGACAGCCAAACTCATATTTACCCATGCGTTTCATTATTTTGGTACCCAGAAGACATTGTCAGCGATCGCGGTACACAGTTCACATCCTGACTATGGTCTAAGTTCATGGACAAGCTGGGAGTGTCAGTAAGCCTAACGTCCGGTTACTACTCACAGTCTAACGGACAGGTGGAAAGGGCCAACCAAGAGATTGGATCCTTTCTCAGGGTCTTTTGTGCTGAAAACCAGAGGAACCGGGCATAGTTCTTGCCATGGGCTGAATATGCCCAGAACTCTGTCACTCCACCACACAACTTGCACCCTTCCATTTTGTACTCAGCTATCAACCTCCCCTCTTCCCATGGGATGACTCTCCCACCGATGTACCCGCCGCTGACGACTGGTTCAAGCACAGTGAACAGGTGTGGGAGAATGTCCACCAGCGCTTAGAGCAAATGGCGCAAAGGTACAAGCACTTTGCTGACCGTCATAGAAGGGAACCCCCCCCAATATAACCCAGGTGACAGAGTGTAACTATCGACAAGGACATCAGGAATCCACAAGCTTGTAAAAAACTCAGTGCTAAATACATTGGTCCCTTTAAGATTCTGCAATGCATCAACGACGTTACCTACAAGCTGGACCTGCCCCAACACAGTAGACTCCACCAACATTCCACATATGTCTGAAACCTGCCATTCCAGGTCCCTTAGCTACCAATGTTTCCTCCACTTCACCTCCTGCACCCCTCACCCTTGACGGTCAACCTGCTTACATTGTTCATGACATCCTCAACTCTCACTGCAAAGGAGGGAACCTAGAATAAGTTTATAGAAGGCCTTCTGATATTGCCTGTGGCATCCTGTTTGTGCCTTGCCTGTCCACTTTCTGTTTTTTGATTCTGCTTTCTGCCTCACGATTTGGATTTGTCTGCCAGTTTGCCTGAATAAACTCTTTCAGCTTTTACATCCGTCTGTCACCTGTATTCCTGAAAATTCAATTTAATGTTTACTTTTTGCTTTAAACTCAAAATAGAAACATGCGAAAATGTTCAAACAATAAATAAACAGTTTAAGAGTAATTTGTTAAATGAAGTGTAAAGTAACTGCTGATTTTTATATTTTACTTTTTAAGACCATCTTTACATGCCTGCCTGTGTGTTTGAAATTATTTATTGCCACAAAACTGACATTTTTAACCTGAAGAGGTTAAACTGTAACAGCGCTAATGTTAGCTGTGTTTATTACACGTGTATTCAGCGATGACTCACACTGTGGTTCCACAACATTATAAAGACTTTATCCTGCTCTGCATGTTAACTCTTTTGATAGTGAAGGTAAATATTCACACTAATCCTGGGATAATCGTCATTTGCGAATCATTTCGCACCAGAAAAACTAGGTTTAGTTTTTCTGGGGCAGCCATGGCCTAAAGGTTAGAGAAGCAGCCTTGGACCCAAAGTGCTGCTGGTTTGATTCCCTGGACCGGCAGGAAAATTCATGGCTGAAGTGCCCTTGAGCAAGGCACCTAACCCCCAACTGCTCCCCAGGCTCTATCCCCTGGATATATGTGTGCTTGTTGTACGTTGCTCTGGATAAGAGCATCTGGTAAATGCCTGTAATGTAACGTAGAGTTTCTACACTGCTTCTGTGTAATTCTGTGTCAATGTCTTCTCGTGGTAGACCATCGCACTAGTATTGTGTTACAGCAGTGTAGTTGTCTTGTTTTCTGCGGTGTGTGTGTGTGAGAGAGCAAACATTAAACCTCATGACTGTGTGTTCACAGTCACAAGTTCACATTGGTCAGCAGAACACTTTCACATTTTCACAAAAACCTCTAGTTCATTCTTTACTGTACGCCTGCATTCAGAACACCACAACATTACAGACTGATAAAGTACGTGTATATCCGTATTAAACTAAACAAACACACACACACACACACACACAGAGGAAATAATGCATTTTCTTTAAACTGTATTCCAGCTGTTCCTGGATTTTAAAAGCTTTCCCCGTGTTTTTAATGAAGCCGCTGTGAGGGTTAGGGTTAGCGACCGGCTGTTTGTGCAATTAGCTTTTAGCATCGCCAAACCCACAGATTAATTCACCATAAGATTCACCAGCTTTCATGACATTTCACTTTCTTCCACATTTCCAGCCTTCATGGTTCTGTTACATCCATTATTTCATGTATTTGTTTAAAAATGTTTAGTGACCATTTTCTCTTTATGTTTAATATTTGACTCAGATTGCTGATGTGTGTTATAAACTGTTTTAGCCTGCAGTAGTTTATAAATACTGAAACTAAAAAAAAAAACATTTTATCATCTGTAATTCCTCCTGTGTCTCAGAGAAAAGGGTACTAAACTGAACTGTTGTTCTTTTGCACTTTACTTTTGTAACTTTATGATGTGGATCCAGTGACCTTTAAAAAAGATTCAGAGTAAAGCGTGTCACACTTTCAAGGTAAAGACACGCTAAAGGTACAAAAGGTGTACAAATGACACTCCAGTGAAAAGAAAATGTACAGTTTGGTACCGTTTTCTGTCAGAGTGTGTGTCTCAGGTTCAACTCAAATTTAATTCCACATTCAAACTTTTGGGAAAACGCATATCGGATATCTGAAGTGAAATTAGACTTCCCTAATCCCTACACACCTGTGGTTAGTCAAGCCACAACTGATCAAACACTGTAAAAGGGAGGGGTTTAGTGTTGAAAAACCTGACCAGTGGTGGCTCAGTGGAGGGCAGTGGGGGGCAGCGGTGGGGCAGTCATTAAAGCGCCTGGCTCACCTTTCCGAGAATCCTCTGTAGCGAGTCGCTATTTTCCAATGCTAGCGATATTCCAAAAACAATCTGCAACAATTCGGTGACATCCTAGACCATAGATCTTAAATTGACATGAAATTGAAGATATTTTGTCAAAGTATCCATATTTGAAATTCTTCTGACCGATCCATTCAGTTTCTGAACAGTTATTCCTTAGTAATGGACTCAAACTGGCCTCAGCTGTCTTGCGAGTGGCCACGAAGTAAAGAAAAGATAAGGTATATTGTGTTCAAAGCTTCCACATATGACACATAGATGAAGAAAATGTTTGAGATGGGTTTCAAAGGAGTCACTAACAGTGAATTTGTGGAGGTTTTGCTGCACAGAGAGCTAACAGGTAACGGTCTCATGCTTTCAAAACAAAAACATAGAACTGGATTCTGGGAAGGGAGAATCGCCCCTTTAAGGCTCTGGGTTACTGATCAGAACAGAAAGTCAGGGGTTCAGGTCCCAACACCTTCAGGCTGCCACTGTTAGGTCCTTCAGCAAGGCCCTTAACCCTCTCTGTTCCAGGGGGCGCTGTATCATGGCTGACTCTGAGCTCTGACCCCAACTTACTAACAAGCTGGGATATGTGACGAGAGGATTTTCACTGTGCTGTAATGTTTGTGACAAATAAAGGCTTCTTCTTCCTCTGTGTTGCATCAGATGTTCATTTTGGGGAAAAAACCTGAGTAATCTCTTCTGAAAAACGTACCCATCAACACTACGGAAAATGTGGCATGACTGAATCAAGGACTTTACAGTCAGTGTGATGTGGAAACTCAGCTTTATGCTCAGTGACTGCACTTTATACACACACTATTCTCCTTCATGCATCACAGCGCTAAAGTTAATTACACAACCATGCAGAAAAGTCACGCTGCTTTTATATTACCATAGACGCTTCATAAAGAACATACAGAATCCCACAGCAACAGAACTGTTAAACGATTGCACGAATATTCACACCACTTTTATTTTCAGCTAAATAAAATAGTGCTTCATGCTAGTCAGTTTAACCAACTATTTCAAATATTTTCTAATGAGAATATATAAACGTAAACATGTAGTAAACTCTGTGCATGTATAAAGAACAGTATTTTAATCATGATCAGGATTTTTGGCTTCATTAATTAATTAAACATGGGAGTGATACATCTGATATCTGATGAGTTTTTATTCATTCTGGTGCAATAACTAAGGAGCTGTTTAGAACAGAGGCAGAATACAGGCTGTAACTCAGGTGCTCTACACAAACATATAATAAACGGTAATAAAAGATGTAACCATCATCTCAGGGCTGAATTACACATCAGATTTGTATAGAAGATGATCCTCGTCTTGTCTCTTCAGGCCTGACGTGTCTGAACAAGCACAGTTTACCGTGATTACACCTTCTGAGAGGACGTGATTGAGGTCTAACCCCCAGGAGAAAGTCACCTTTAATAGCTTGGCTAAGATCAGAACGCTTTCCTGTGTGTGTTTCATGACCACACTGCAGCACAAAAACGGCCAAAAAATAAATCATTAACCAGAAACTCAGTGTGTGCAGATAAAACGCTTCATGTGGAAAATGTTATGTACTTCATGACCTTTTCCTACATTCTAGGTGATTTATTGTTACTACTCCAGATGTTCATTAAACACAACATCTCTCTCTCACACACACACACACACACACACACCATGTCTGCGTCACTCGTTAATGAGGTTAGAGCTCAGAGTCGAGGTCGAAGTCTATCTCATCATTGTACATCACCTAATCTGAGCATCTCGAGTCCCTGATGAGGGTTAAACTCTGAATAACGCTTCAGGAATTCTCTCTGATCTCCCCATGGGGTTTTTCTAAACATTCCCAAGTCACTGCATTCATTTTTCTGCACTTCTGCTGACAGCTTTAGACTGGGCTATGTTCTGTACTGTTTCCAACACACGCTTATTGACTTCCCCTAATAACTTCCCCTACTGACTCAGAAGTCACGTCAGACGTGACGTGGGAGGTAAGTCCCAGAATTGTCGTAGGAGCAGATTTTCAGCAGGAACACACTCCAGCTTCATAGTGAAACACTGTAGTTGGTGATTAGTTTGGTTTATTTACGGGTCAACAACATGATGTGCATTTTTTGTGTCCTACTCCATCACTTCATATAACATTACATTACATGTGAGACATTTCACCTTAATCTATATAATCCATAACACCAGCTGTATTAATACAGTGTTAGATTTTAGGTATTTTTGCCTCCCAAAAGCCATGTGACTGACCCCCGCCATACATACACATGTAATATACAACCAATAGAACGGATGCCATGATGATGTGCAGCTTTAGAAATTTTACTTACGTGAGCATCAAATGATTTATTACACATCAGTAATTCTGTTTAATCAGAATTCAGAAAAAAAGGAAATTTCTATTCATCGCAGGTTTCATTCTGCGTAACCGGCTTACTGAATCAGATCAAACTGATAAATTAATCAGCTAACTGATCAGCTAACTGTGCATCCTCAGCGTCAGTGTTGTGCATGAATGCACTAAGTGAGCACTGTTCACTGACTGGGCTGATATTTTTGGTGAGCAGTGAACTGAACAAATCAGTTTCCAGCTAATGAACGTGAATGCAAGCGATGTTCACTCTAGAGATAGTGAACAACGCTCACATGCCATGAGCTCCCTACCAGAAGGTGGCAGTAATGCACCAAAAAGCTGTTTGCTAACCGTGAAAAAACATCAGAAGAAGAAGAACTGCGTTTCACGGCGGCAACCAACCCGAGGAATTACATTTGTAAAGCGATCTGTTTTGAGTTGTTCTGATTTACGATACTTTAAGTGGTAAAATATAAAGTCACACTGGGTTTTCTCGGCTTTAAAAGTAATCTCTGTGTGATTGTACAGTAGAATACAGTAATTCATTTAGTTTGGGGAGTGGCGGTGATTGGGGGCTGAGGAGGGATGAGTAGGAGGAGGTTCTACTGAAAAATCAAAGCTCAGAGCAGCTCTTTAATAAAATTTCAGAAGAAATGAATGTGAACGAGTTCACTTTAACCTGTAAACTGAATTTCGAGCTCTTGCTAAGTGTGAACTTGCACAACACTGATCAGCGTAAATGTGAAATCCAGTGTGTTTGTCAATCACATGTCCAAAGAGCCGAATATAAAGAGAATAACAGCAGGTCTAGAACAGAACTCTGTGGAACACACTGTAATTATTTACACTCCATTAACGAACAAACAAGTGACGTTCTGTTAAACAAGATCTACACCTGAAATGTTACAATTATGAACCGCTTCATCCACCATTTTAGAAGCTGAGCTGAAGATTGGAAGAGGTTATGAGTTTTAAGATTAAATTTGAGATTAACAAACACACACACACACACACACACACACACACACACACACACTGTTTACACTTGGTTTTAAAATGTTGCATGAGCAATCAGATCAGCACTAAATACGGAACAGTAAACGGCCACCAAGATGCATTCATGAAACATTCACCACTTCCTGAGGACGTCTGGGACACATTTGATCACGTATCTTTTAGTATAAACACTAATGCGTCCTGATAAGGATATAACAGGAACAGTGACGTAGACAGTAAAGCAAGTCAGCGGGACACTTTGACATGATACACACAGACGTAAACAACGATGTGTCTCTGCTGTCCACTTGTGATCTGATCACCCAAGACGCATTTTAACACCAAGTGTAAATGGACAAACACTCACACACACTCTCACACTCACACACACTCGCGCACATGCAACACTCACACACACACACTCACACACAACTCACACACACACACTCACACTCACTCACACACACTCACACACACTCACACACACTCAACTCACACACTCTCACACACACATTCACACACTCTCAACTCACACTCACACACTCTCACACACTCACACTCACACACACTCACACTCACACACACTCACACTCACACACACGCAACACACACACACACACTCACACATTCACACTCGCACACACAACACACACACATTCACTCACACACTCTCTCACACACTCACACTCAACTCACACTCTCACACACTCACACACACGCAACACACACACACATTCACACTCGCACACACAACACACACACATTCACTCACACACTCTCTCA
>JAOTRR010000018.1:23661134-23673397 GCA_028570945.1 Gogo arcuatus | reverse complement strand
TGTGCGAGAGTACATGTGACAAAAATAAAGGCTTCGGCCTTGGTTCTTCTCTTCTAAGACATTATTGGGATCATGTCATACAGTGTGACCAAGTAATAATCTTGAAAGATTAGAAATAAACTGCTGAAATCACGCAGCGTAAAAGAGGCTTTAGTCTGTCCAGCTCTCTCTCCTCCTCATCTGTACACTCTGCTCAAACTGTCCTGCTGATGTCACTGGCAGCAGCATTGCGCTTTTCATCACGCAGGCGGTTAATTAGCCGATCCAAGTCTTTGCCGTAACTCTGCACAATTGCATCCTATAGCTGCGTCGTGTTTTGGACATTTGAGTCCATTTTTCCTTCCCACTACTTCTGGGTTGGATTTCCCATTGATATAACATTGAACATGGATGAAGATAATGGATGAAGTTAGCAGTGACTCCTTACTCTTATCCCTTATGTTTGAGATGGTTGGAATTTCTCTTCTGTTGAACACAATTGTAATTGCGCTAGCAATGTCCCTATGTGACATCAGTGCATCACATAACCACTAACTTCTCAGAGGAATAATGAAAATACAGTACTAACCAACAAATTAGCACAAGAATCTAAACATACTGAATATGTCACAGCTACTTCCGTTGAAAACATTTAATGTGTTTCCAGTGGAGTTTTTCTTTAACTTTTTACGTGTGTATAATATATGAGAGATTGCAGAATTATAATGATTTTGTCTCTGTAGCCGTGATCAGGTTGTGCAAGCGCCTTGTCCCTCATCTCTTCCCTGTGGAAAACGAGAGAGCCTTGTACCTTTTGTTGGCCTTAACAATCTGGGAAACACCTGCTACCTTAACAGCATCCTTCAGGTATGTACTATTAAAATGTTGGGTTTGTCACTTGGGTTATTAAAAAACTTTTTTTTTCTATTCAGATTCAAGCCACATTTGAGTGAGATTTTTTTTCCCTCGTCATTTGGTGCAAAGCACATATTCATGTCAGAAATTTGCAAGTACCCATGACGTAAATCAGCACGAAGGCAGGTCAGGCAGGACTGTACACATAGTCATTGTGGATGACCTCGCGTTATTCGAGCATCTTGGTTGTTTGTTTCCATAATCTTCACCATACATTCAAAACCAGTTGAACTTCCAAATATAATTATGTTGGGTATATAGCGTGCGCTATGTAAATGTCATGTAATAACATTGTGTAATGAGTATGTATAGTGAACAGGAAGCCATTTAGTATCTGCTTGTAATCCCAAGTTCTTCTAAAAAAAATATAAAATAATTTTTTCTTTTCTTTACTGATTTCCACCTACTGTGGTTTACATGACGCAGTGTAGCTTAAAGTTTGTTCACTCTGTGGCAGTATAAAGTTACAGGATAATTAATATTCAAATCCCAAATCTTTTACTTGATTAGAAAAATCACTTTTTTGATTTTTTTAAAAGAATTTTCATGTATGCATGCCTGTTATTACTAAAATGAACAGTGTGGCTGGGCAAGCAAATATGACTGCAGTCTGAACAAACTAATTGAATTTGGTGTCTTGTACTTCAAAATCTAATGTAAATAAGGCCAGAAATAGATCCAGAAATCAGGTTCACTCTTTTTCATAATGTTGGGTATATCTTCTGTGCTAAATTTTCCACTGACTGCAAAAGTAAGAACTGGTGGGGTTTGTTGTGTTTTTTGTTTTTTGGTAGTTTATTTCTTCCCCATTTGGGCACCTGCCAAATCCCACCCATCAGCCAGCTCTCATATGCTACTAAGTAGGAAGAGTGAGGGCTAATGTGTTTCTACTGAGACACATGAAGCCAGCCAACGCCATGTTTTTTGGAACTGCTGTTTAAGCTGCATCACAGGGCAGAACATACTCAGAGCAGTGCGCTGTCTGTCCTCTTCTTTATGCATGAGCTCACAGACGCTCATGATGGGCTAGTGTCACTCTGATTGACAGCGGAGTGAGTCTGCCTGCCCTCACAGCCAGAGAGCACGGCCAGTTTTGCTTTCGCGCAGTATTCATAACTTGTATGTAAAAACAAAAGCATTGTGGAAGTGCCACTCCTCATTCCTGCATTCTCTTCACAAGATGTTTATGATGCTAGGGAAATGCCACTGTCTGTCATTGTGACACACCCACATAATCTCTCATTGCTAACTGCTTAATAGATGAGAGCTTTAGTACAACAAAGACTTTTAGCATTTGATACCATGTTGTGCAACAAGAAAAGTTTTGACTGATGGTATAATAGTACTGTAATATTATTTATTCTTGCTGTTTATTGTCTTTTATAATCACATGCCATTACTAATGACTCTCTTTAACATTGCAGGTCCTGTATTATTGCCCTGGTTTTAAAGATGCTGTTAAGTCGTTGTATCAGTTGTCCAAGTTAAAGGACAAACAGAAAGAAGATGGTGCCAAAAATGAAGAGGTTTGTTTTTATTTCAGGATTTTAATTACACATTGCTATTCATTCAAATGAAATGGAGTCCTCATCACTGAGACTAATTAAGGTGTTATTAAAGTTAATTAGACATAATTGACTGCCATGTTGGTGTGTGTAGCTAAACTTAGACACTTGTTCAATAACCCACAAGATGATCCCTTTTGAGTCAGGTTCATCTCAGGGTTTCTTCGTGTTGTCTCAGGGAGTTTTTCCTTGCACCGTCGCCTCTGGCTTGCTCGTTACCTGTCCAAATCTATATCCGGATTTCTGTAAAGCTGCTTTGTGACAATGTTTGCTGTTAAAAGTGCTGTACAAATAAAACTATTAAATTGAAAATAGTTTAATTGGCATCAGTGTTAAAAATGTACTTTTTAAGCAGATTAATCTATTAATTCTGTGTTGATTAGGGCTGTCAGTATTTATTATTTTGATAATCAATTAGTTGACCTTTTCCATTCATTAATAATTGAGTAGTCAATATCATATGGTGTTTTAAAACCTACTTGTACAGACACTTGTTAACGTTTGTTTTTGTGTGTGTGTGTGAGCAATAAAATACTAAACAATAAAGGGTAAACAATAAAATTTTCCCTCATCGCATGCAGAACTTTCCATCTCCTATAGACAAGCTTGTGCGCCAAAACTGCTTCCTGAAAGTGTAGTCCATTAAAAACCTTAAAATAGCTCATGACAGAAACGGATGAAAACGCTGTAAAAACCTCGGTTTAAACATATTCGCCCCGTTAGTTTCACAGACTGGTGTCATTTGCCGAATGTTTGGTGTGAATTTGACCGAGGGATTTTTCTAATCAAGTATTTGATTATAATCGAGTATTCGTGACAGCCCTAGTGTTGATCTCATAATATTACTCAGTTAATGCGATGTAGTATTATTGTTAAGGTGAATAAGGAAATAGACAATAACTTAACGTAATGTACAATTGTTCTTTGAAAATACAATGTGAAAAATAAAAAAAAACCTGTATTCTGTTGACTTTAAAGTTGATGATAAAGTGCAGTAAACTGTTTATAATTGATTTGTTACAGAGTAGAATAATAATCTATTAGTGTAGTCAATATTGTGCAATAGTACTAGACAGGCGTTTTTTGTGGAACATGACTGGCTTGATCTGTTATCTTTTTGCCACCGTTTCTAAATTTTGTTCTCCTCCCTGAGCAGGGAGACTCGTGTGAAGACTCGATGCCTGTTCACATTGAATTACTGCACAGCTTCCACAGTTTAATATCTTCAGTGGAGCAGCTGCAGTCCAGTTTGCTGTTTAACCCAGACAAATATAATGAAGGAGAGCTGGCCACACCCCCACGCAGAATACTTAATACACTCAGGTACTACAGAACATCTACAGTGCTGATTCTTTACGCATCATAGGCCTGGGTGATATGACAATTATATCAATATTTCGATGTCATTACATCGTGATAGACTTTTCTGAGTATTGTCAGCAGTGTCGTGCTTGATGTGGATTGGAGGGGGGGCATTTCACATTGTGTGTCAAGGTTATTTGGTTTTGTCTTTTAAAGTAATGATATTGTACTTAATGGTCATGTGACCATAGTTTCCTTAGTTACTCCTCATACCAACTGAAGATTACAGATAATATTGGATTATTGATCAACACTAATACAGCACTTTGTACACATGCAGACAACTGAATCCTATGTATGAGGGCTATCTGCAGCATGATGCACAGGAGGTGCTGCAGTGTATCCTCGGATATATCCAGGAGGCCTGTGACACCATTAAGAAAGACCTTAGAACCAACCCAGATGAAAAACCAGGAGAGAGTGAGCGCATCACGAGAGACGGGACAACAGATGGGATATCACCTACCCAAGAGGAAGAGGAGAGCTCTGATGGACAGCTGAGTGGGAAAAGAAAGAGCGACACAGAAGTGGGCAATGCCAAGAAGAAGCCCAAGTCTCAGAGTAAAGCTATGAAAAATGATGATGAAATCGGACCTTTCACCCGCTCAAAGAGAAAGTCCTCTGGTGATGTAGCTGGAAATTCTGTCAGTGACCAGAGGGATGTGGCAGAGAAGGAAAAGGAGGAGAAAGAGGGAGGAAGTAATACAGAAGAAGAGAAGAGTGCAGGAACCCTAAAGGAAGCAAACAAAAGGAAGAAGAGGGCAAAACTGAATTGGCTGAAACCTTCAGGGAAACAGCCTAGTATTTTCTCCAAATTCCGCAGCATGGGTCGAATCAGCTCTCATGTGGGAGATAAAGCAGAGAGCAAGGACCAGGACATGAGCAGCAGTGACCCTCAGGGCCAGGGGAAAGCCACTCCCGAAAGTGAGAGTACCATCCAAAATCAGACTGCAGCTAAGACAGAAGGTAACAACACACTATAAACAGGTTCTTTTTTTTTTTTTGAGGGGTTAAATATTAATCTAATCTTACAGGTAGCTGCTGCTGTGTGTTTATTATGTAATTTAAGTGTGATAAAGGCTTTATAACTAATATTCACTTTGAGAGCTTTATGGACTTGTGTGCTAAGTTTTACACCACACCTTTTCTCAATATAAGCAGAACTCCAGGGCTTGGATGTGCTGAAGCGGCTGTTCCAGGGTCAGCTGGTGCTGAGGACACGCTGCCTGGAGTGCGAGTGCTACACTGAGAGGAGAGAGGACTTCCAGGATATTAGTGTACCAGTGCAAGAGGATGAGACCAGCTGCTCAGACGCCAGTTCAGAGAGTGAGTGTGTTCAGATAAATGTGATGCGTTTTTTTTTTTAAATAAAGTATTTAAGATTGTGTTGATTTCATAATTAGGCCTTATAGAACCCAAAGGTCAATTGTGATCATTCAGTTATTATGCAACTGAATGAATGACATGTAGCAGGGTGTTTGGATTTTGGCTTTTTTTTGTTTGTTTTTTTAAGTTCAGTTTTATTCTATGCTCAGTGTCTTCTTTGCTTTTATCAGTTTCCCCAGATCCTAAGCCAGAACAGAAGACTCTGAGATGGGCCATCTCTCAGTTTGCGTCAGTGGAGCGGATTGTTGGCCAGGATAAATATTTCTGTGAGACCTGTCACCACTATACTGAGGCAGAGAGGAGTCTTCTTTTCAACAAGACCCCTGACATTGTCACCATTCACCTTAAGTGTTTTGCAGCCAGTGGCTCCGAGTGAGTTTCTTAAATTGAGTTATCATTTTATATGAAGTATTTAAAGTATATTCATTTTTCCAGGCAATAACTAAATATCTAGATAAGCTGGACTTGTTTTGAATGAGTTCGATATCCCATTAATTTATTCCACAAAGCTTTTTATTTTTCTCAAATCTTACCGGTCAGGTATTGATTAATTTTCTATAGCAGCAGCTCTGGCAGTAGTGGCAGCTGTTGTAGGAAGATAATCAAATTTGACATGGTGATGCATTATGCTGCTCTGTTGCTGATTAATTTTCTATAACAGCACATCTCATGTTTTATAACTTAAATGGCTAATTACCTCCTCTTTGTAGTGCTGTGAAAAAAATGCTGCTCCCAATAAAATAATTTACTTCCTGTTTTTTGGACAGGATGGACCCATATGCTGGACTGTCAAAGGTGAACACGCCTCTCCTCACTCCCCTTAAACTTTCCTTGGCAGAATGGAGCACACGACCCTACACTCCCCACCAGGAGCACCATTACAGGCTCTTCGCTGTGGTCATGCACAGTGGAGTGACCATCAGTAGCGGCCATTACACCACCTACATCCGCATGATGGACCTCCACCGCACCAAGCTCGAACTCCAGCCTCAGGAGGAGAGTCAGCAAGAGGAAGATGGAGAGATGAAACCGCTGAAGAAGGAAGAGGTTTCTCCACCTGACTATGATGATGGTGAGGTGTCCTTCAGCTTAAGCTCCAAAGTGAAGAATATGACGACTGGAACGAGTTTGTCTAGCAAAGCCGGAGGAAAGAGGTCTACAGAAGGGGTCAGTCTACTGGGAGGCCAGAGAAGCATCTCAAGCTACGAGA
This sequence comes from Gogo arcuatus, assembly GCA_028570945.1. Lineage (NCBI taxonomy): Eukaryota > Metazoa > Chordata > Actinopteri > Siluriformes > Anchariidae > Gogo > Gogo arcuatus. Next base: position 23,666,980 of record JAOTRR010000018.1, on the reverse strand, counting down.
TCAGCACCAGCAAGCAGGCAGCTTCAGAGAAACCTGCTAACATGGCCGCTTACGCCGGATCTCCTGCGCAGAATGGAGTGGTGAAGAAGGAGAGGGATGACGGAAATGGTGTGAAAGAGGAAAGTCAGGTGAGCTTGGACATGGCTTTACAGAACCTTCTGGACTATGAAGGGAAGTGGATGCTGTTTGATGACTCGGAGGTGAGGCTGTTTGAGGAAGAAGAGTTCCTACGTGCGTGTTCTCCTGAGACCTGTTCCGCCTCCACACCTTACCTCCTGTTCTACAAGAAGGTCTCAGGAGAAATGAACTGAATGACAACTGGACCACATCCAACATTAGCTTGTTTCTTCTGCAACCATGACAAAGACGAGGTTAAGGGTTAAAGGAATACTCCAGGGATGAGAATCTCTGTGTGCCACATGTGAAGCACGTGTCATTACCACAGACAAGAATTTCAACATGGTCACTGTAGTGACGGGTGGACAGATCACAAATTTGTTAGCTAGCCAGCCACACAGTAGATGTTTGTGCTACCGGTTCCATAAAATTCTTGTCTATAGTAATCTCATGTGCTTCAAAATGCAGATGGCAATTCTGTTTAAAGAATGCTTGAGTATTTCTTAAACAGCTTATTTTATATATATTAAAAAATTTGTTTAACATGCCACGATACTGCATTTGTGCCTGGATGTGAGGTTTTTTTGTTTGTTTGTTTTAATTCTCTCCTGTCACAAACGTGTTTCTTTCTTATCTACATTCCCTCTCCAGAGCTTGACATGACTTTTTCACCTATTTTCCAAGATCCTTACAAAACGCACCTTGGCGCTAATTGTAGTGCACTTAATGTCCCGTAAGTCTTTGTTCTCCAATGGCCTGAAACAAGTCAGGTAAATTGCTCACACACTGGTTTTTATATTTGGATGATTTTTTTTTTTTAACGATACTCTTGTAAATTTCATTTTATTCCTGATGTACAGCTTCACATTATCTGTAGGAGGACATTCCATTTAGGGTGTAAATATACCATAGTATAATGTCTAGTCTCAATGTGACTTCTGTTAAAGCTAGAACAGAAGTGAGGAGATCCAGCCCTGAACTCTGAGCATAGCTTCAACAGTTCAGGTAACTGCAGGAATAAAGAACTGCATTTCTGTAGTTTTTATCCTATTGTACCTCATTCCAATGAAAACTTTTCCTCTTCGCCATTTCCGTGTTGTGAGATCTGGGCCTTGTTCTTCAGAGCTGTCTCTATTCAGTGGATCACTTCTGGAATAAGCTACATTTTGAGTCTGATCTAAAAATGTTAGGGATGTGTAAATAGTTGTAGAATGAAACAAGTCCCTGATCTCCACCGTGCTACCTGGTGTCAAAGTTAAAGCTATTACTTATAAGCAATAAATACAGACTATTTTTTTCTTACGGAGCAGTTATGTGACTACAGAAAAGGCAGTTAGATTGTATTCAGGGCAAAAGGCTGTGTGTGTAAATTCCTTTGACTTTTCTCTGTTTGCCTTTTTGTAGATTCTCTTATACAGCAATTAAACACCAACATATTCAAAGTCAACTTGTGCTCTTACCAATCTGTTTGACATTGTGCATTAAAATATTTATTTAGTAAAATATTCAAGGTAAACAAAAGCTACATAAAATTATTCAAATGTTTGAAACATTTCAATAACTTGAAACAAATGTAACAAAAAATCCATGATAAATAGCGGTACGTTTTTTGCTTGCTTTTCATTCAGATTAAATAGTAAACTTTCAAAGTCGTACCATTTGTGATAAAATGCTTGACACGGTAATAAAAAAAGTGCACACAATATATTAAATAGAGTTTTGACACAGGCTGAATGAGTGTAACAGGTCGTCTCTGTAAACTCATACAAAAGTGGAATGACACTACCATAACACACATTTTAGCTTCCTCCTTTCTCGCAAAAACACTGATATTCCCCTCCCCCCATGAAGAGTTGAATATTTACAAGCAAATAAATAAAATGCCGGTCGTTTCATCGTCTCGTCTTCCTCACATGTCAAGCTTACGGAGGCTCATTCTGCTAAAGGAGTCCCTGGAGACGAAAAAAAGGATAAATGTTTAGATTAGGACAAATCTGTTCTGTACAGGCATGATGAAGGCTTCATTTAATCAATTTCCACCTAAATTACAAAAAATACAAAAGTTAATTTGGATGTTCTACCTTGTCAAGCTGTCCGTTTGCTGCTTGGCAAATTAGCGAAACAAAAATGCAGTGTACACATTAGTCTTCTTGGGTAAATATCTGCATTTATTAGGTCAAGAGTTCAGATACAAGCTAGATTAATTACTAAAGTGACATGGCCAGAAGATTTGTGGCACAAAACAACCAACTACACAAATGATTTCTTCCCCACCAGGAAGGGGGGTTGGGGGGGAGCCTGTGAATGACTGCAATTAGTGATGCCATTTCAGCTCAAGTTTAAGTTCTTTTAAAAAAAAAAAAAAGATGTTTGACTAATGCAATGGAAAAGTTTGCTGGAAAATGAAACGTGTGGTTGTCGGAAAACCAATCGAGCATCACTGTGGCTAAAAACATGGAAAATAGCCAAAAAATGATGAACAATAACCAAAACTGAGTTTTTCTGCCTGTAATATACACCTCTACTTTAATGAAACATAATAGTTTACCAAAAAATGAAATTTATTTAGGCTACTTTCTAACCTTGCCTTGGATCATGTGCAGGAGCCAGTTTAACAAGTACGACAGTTTAAAAAAAAAAAAAAGTCCAAAGATATCGTGCTAGCTAAATGTGATTTCCTCACACAGTGAATTTCACAATTTGCTCCAGTCTTTGGATAGCTGTGTGTCCTAGTGAAAGGGACACGAGCCTAATCTATGTAACTGTAATCAGATATCGACTGTCAATGTGTGCGACAAAGTTTTAAAATGACCTCATAAAAAGACAATAACAAGAAATGTAGCCAACAGAACTGAATTTATCAGTGATTATTTCTCCCCTGATGAAGAGTGAAGAGACGCTGTTGAGGCTTGTGTTTAAATGCCGTGAGTAAATTTGACTTCTGGTGATAAGACAGACAGATGTGGATGATGCTGATAGTCAATGTGAGAACTCATTTCCCATTGTAAACTTATAATTCGTTACAAATTTGTCTTGAATTGGAAGTAAATGCAATTTGGCCTTCACTTCTGGAGGGAACCAGACTTTAAATAAATTCATAAATATATACTAATTTCAGTTCAGGAATGTCTGCAGTTTTCAGATATTATATAGACAGTTGAAAATTGAACCACGAGAGAGGTTTTCCCAGGCTGCCACACGTTATGGTTTCACTGGCAATGAGTTCTCCATGACGTACTATGTCTGATTAGATATCCACTTATTTCCTTCATCAAGCATGAAATCAAACCCTAAATTATTGATGTAATGTTTCCTGTAGAGGTCACTGATCACTTTACTTGCTTACGGAAAGTCAAAATCAATACAGCACTCCAGTTAAACTAGTTATGTAGTGCCAGTTTTGTGCTTTAAGACAGACTTTATACCCTGACTTAGCATCAAACTAAAGTTCAACTGGCAAAATTGGCTACTGAGATATGGAATTTTTTTTGCTGCATCTGCGCGCGCACATTTTTCTCAATGAGAATCACTTGCTCTGGATAAAGGCGCCTGACAAATGCCATAAATGTAAACGAATCTCTCCTGGATTTCCTTCTAAGAAGCCCTTCTGTCTACAACAATCTAATATTACACTTTTCCACTTTCTTCAACAAGTCTTAAATATTCTTAGGTTCTCTAACCTGTGAGAGTTGACCTGGAGCACAGGTTTGTAGAGCTGCGGGATCTTCCTGTTAATGAGTGGCTGAAGAGCCTCCTTCAGCCTGTGGTAATTTCTCTCCAGCTCCCGCTGATATTCCTTTTGGTCAGGACCTATTAAACTCTTATTTTTGCGGAGGGCGTCTTCGCACCTAATAATGAACAGACAGAATGATGGGGTTAGCTTAAATTACACAAAAAAGAAGGAAAAAAAACTCAACACATGCATTTGTTCTCTGGATTGATTCGGTAGAAAATAATGTTATTTTATTTAAATAATGTCAGAGATTTAGTTTTTATACCGTTTAGTGAAGTCTTTAAAGCAGAGTCTCAGCTTGTTGTGGTGTCTGTAGAGTTTCGGATCACCTGGAATTTCAGACAGGAAGACCTGAGCGACCTCAAGTGGACCCTGAGGAAAATGTACATAAAGTCAGTACATTACAGATATTCGGTAAGGACTAAAACATGACGTGTGTGCTGTTATAAGAAAAAACAATGAAATAATGTGTGATTCAACCCAAAACAAGTCACCGCTCTACCATGAAGATGATTATTTTCCAATAACAGCGCATCCTGAGCTGTTTTATTCCTCTTATACCACAGCAGTTTGACATGGTGCTCCAAAAATGACACCCTGCCCTGCTGTTTATTTCATTTTATTTCTCATTGTGCATGTGAGTGAAGTGTAAACTACACTCTTCAAGATATCCTACACTTCAGAACCAAGTATAGGGGGTGGAGCTGGATCTAATCCAACTGCTCCTATAAACCTTATCCCCTAACCCAGACAACGCTGTACAACACGAAACACTGAGCTGTCTCCAACCCCTAGACCTTTGGCTCAACTCTGTCCAGGTAGGTGGAGCTAGCTCAGGTCTGACTTCACCTCATGGACTTTCTGTTCCACAGTGAGGGGCTCTTGCACTGTATTAAACTTTATATATAATCCTCTTTTACAGTGTTATGATCATGTAAAGTGTATATGCAGTAATAACTCATTACTCCATCATGAGGAACAGTCATGTCACTCTTTTAAGTAAACTGTATTGTGTATTATATAATCAGTCCAATTTTGACTGTCCCCATCCCACGTTTCAATGATGTGCACATGGACATACAAAGTAGTAGTTGTATTTTTCCCCACTGGTCGCTCTTACTAATCACATACTGTTTCGATTGGATGGAAAATCATTGATGCCATGCCAATGTGAATGTATATAATCACCTGATTGACTGTGGTTCCCACAGACCCCTGCAGCACCATTTGTAACATCTTGGCATCAGCTGGATCCTGGTGAGTGGCGAAGGCCAGTTCCTGTGTCTTCTTCTGCATGTCCTCAATGGCCACCTCAATGGGCATGGAGATGATCTGAGCACAACAGAGATGAAAAGAAATGACACATAAACCTATATGTGACAAGGTTCTACAGGGTAGACAGCAGGGTTGTACTCAGGTTCTACCTCCTCCTTGTGAATGATGTTGATGCGGGTTTTGATGTAGGGAAAGGCGTGGCTGGTGGTGAGAATGGTCTTGCGTTTGTACTGCTCATGCAGGTCTCCGTGTGCGCGGCCGTCTAGCGTAAACGGCGTGCAGTAAACAAAGCGGCGCAGGTTGTAGTTCTTGTCAAAATACGTGATGCGGTCCTTCATTTCATACGTGTCGAAGTACGGTTCCACATAAGTGATCTGAATGAAAGCCTGTAACAAACATCAGTCATTTCACATGTAGGGTTGCATATATAGTGCATGCTTGGATAAAATAAATACACACAAAAAAATATCACTCATTAGAACTACCTTTTTAAATAACATTCTCTCTCAAAAGTACATACATGGACATGAATGTATGTTTGTGGCCAAACAACTCAACTCAAACTCTTTATTCTCATCTGACCGTAAAATTTTCCTCCAGAAGGCTTTTTCTGTGTCCATGTGCTTAGCTGCATACTTTAGTCAAGCTTGAAGGTGTCAATTTTGAAGCAGGGGCTTCTTTCTTGGATGGCAGCCTCTCAGTCCATGGTGATGTAAAACTC
>JAOTRR010000018.1:23389458-23410661 GCA_028570945.1 Gogo arcuatus | reverse complement strand
GGCGACCCTTCAGGCCCAAGGCTGCTTCTCTAACCTTCAGGCCATGGCTGCCCCCAATGTGGAGCAGTTGAATGTGGTAGCAGTTGAATCGGGAGGGATGGAGAGGATTTACTTCCTCTATGTGTACGCTGGCCATTATCTGGTCTTATTACTGTTTCCCCCACATTATTTTTCTGTGTAAAATGACTTGAAAATTACTCATTATTTATTTCTATCTAAATGGTGGTGTAGTGTAATGGGGAGTGTCACCGCCTCAGAGCTTGAAGGTCGCAGCTTCGATCCTCAGCTTGGGTGAGCGCTTAATAAAAAATGAACACATCTCTTCTATTTATGAGTTGTTTTTATAGCTATTACTCAGTTTGACTGGGCCCTTTTTTGAATGGGTTTAATTCAAACTCAGAAACAAGTAGGTCTAAAATAATGTCAATCTGGACCTAATGTGTTATGTCAATGGAAAGTTCTGGAATAAGAAGCTGCATGGCTCCAATAAATAGCCAAGATATTACTGTACACATTTAAATAATGACTGGGATATTTGTATAGATTAGGATTTATAGATTATGCTCATAAAATTGTGCTGAGAGGGTATGTGGAATGAATTTTACACTTAAAGGGGTCTGTATCAGCAAAAGGTTTGTGAACTCCTGGGTAACTGATATCGACCCACATGATAGAGATATCATTGTACTTTTGATTAGAAATCATTTATTAACATAGTAGTACACAAACCAGAAAACAAATGCTTCTTGTTCCATCATTTCTTATAATATTTATTGATAAATATTTATTTTAACTGGTGTGTGTGTGTGTGTGCATGTGTGTGTTTGTAGGATAAAGTGGCTAACACATGGTGCAGCTTGAACGTGCTGATAAAGATCAAGGCCCTGCTGTCCAGAGATACTCAGCTGCTCCTCAGGTAATCCTTCTTGCATCCGTTTACCAACCATCCACCCTTTCTCTGCCTTCAGTCCACCTTCTGGAGTCTTCATTACGATTGAGTGCACTAAAGATTATCGAACCCTAATGATGTCTGTAAGCTTTTGGAAACGATATCTGCTCGGTAATCTGCAGCTGGTCTTGGTAGAGATTTCTGACTGAACAAAGGGATGTGTTTAGCTCTCCGAGGTTAAAACTAGTCTATCTGAGAGATTTTCTAGGCAGATTCTCTGGTGGTGTTTGAGTGAATAGAATCCAAGTCTTTGGTGTGATTTAAATCTGTAAATCTATTTTAGGCACAAAGGCAGCATTTTCTTTATAACTGGTAATCCCTGGGATTACTTGGCCTTGGATTATTTGTGCTTTTGTTGCTGGGTGATAGCATTATGAGGTCTAGATTAAAAGTGGCCATATTTTGATAAAGACTTGGGTGAGCTCATCCTGCATACGTTTAAGGGAATCTGGAATGTTGCTCAAATAAGTATGTTTGTACGGAACCACACCTACCTCTTATTCTGAGCTACCTCAGTTTCGATTGATCAGGGAGTCTTCGTGAAGACAATCCAATATTTAATGCATCAGTTGCATAGTTCCGATCTTGTTGACCACGGTTTCTGTAGTTCTATATATGCATTCGTTCATCCATCCATCTTCAGTAACCGTTTTATCCTGGGTCAGGGTTATGGTGGATCCGGAGCCTATACTGTGTATGAGATTGGGAATACGCGGAATGGGATACAGGACGTCCTGAACACACACGTTCACATATTGAGTCACACCTAGGGACATTTTAGCATCACCGATCAACCTACCCGCATGTTTTTTGGAGGAAACCCAGAAAACTTGGGGGGAACATATGAAACTCCACACAGATAATAACTGAAGCTTAGGATCAAATCTAGATCTGTGGGGCAGCAACACTATCCACTGTGCCACAGTGCTGCCCAAGCTCTGTACATGTGTCAGAAAATCCAGTGCTAACGTAGAATCTGACTTTTTTTTTTTTTCCAGTTTTGCTCTGACTCTCCTATTCCTCTTGCCTTCATCAGTGAAATTATTAACCAAACCCACCCTATGGCAATTTAAGTTGGCTTTGGTAAGTTTTGTTAGTCTTCTTTCAATTCCTTGTTGTAATCTGTAGACATTTTTTTTACAGACTCATGATCTAACCATATATGGTCTTGTACTGTAGGTGAACTCCTCACTGGCCTTTTTCCTCTTCTCCTTTCAAGTCCATGAGAAGTCCATCCTCCTGCCAGCCTTGTAAGTTTGCACATTTTGCTTATTTTATTGCATTACAGAATGGTTTATAGCAGTGGTGGTCAAGTGACTGACGGCAGTCCGGATACAGACCCGCAAAATATTTTATTAAACAAAACTGAAAAGAATACTGCAGTCTGTACTTCATTCAATAGATGAAAAACTGTCAGAAGATCAGCTATGCTAGATTTCTAACCATGAACCAGCTTGGCTTCTGTAGCAGATCCTCTGTTGTGGTTTATCCAATCCCATGCATTTCTCCAAATTCTATTTATCTGAAGGCAGATTATCAGAGCAGAGACTAGCGAAAGAGCTAGACACACTCTTCATTTACCCTCCATGGTCCGAGTATGAACTGATGACGTGGCTGGTGAATGAGGGGGAGGAAACAGATCAGTGTGTATTCATTCAAAGTCCATGAAGCACCACTACAAAACATAACCACTTTGAATTGATGAGTCTTATTTAATCATCAGTGGTTAAACTGTAAAAAGTAACTGTAGTCAACATTCAGTCATAATAGTCGCTTATTCAGACCTTTGCAGGAATTTTATGCAACTGGACCATCCCAAATTTTAGTTGCATACCCCTGGCATATAGCACTCATGATTTGTATGAGCTCGTAATGTGTGTGATATTGTCTTAGATTGTTTTATATTTAAGTCTCCCATTATATCAATTAACTCAAAGCCTTTGAAAATAGTTTATTAGGTGCTCTTGTAAATACTTCATCCATATGACTTCTGCCAGGGAAAATAATAATAATAACCGGTGATGAATTTGTATACCTACCTATTAGTCATAAATCATAAATATACCTGATGAGAAGTAGAAGGTTTGCATTCTCGCTTTAACAATGTCTCAGAATCATTTACCTCACCACGTGACTGTACATTTATAGAAAGTATGATGTATCTGGTTACAGATGTTCCTTGATCTATTAAGATAGATGATCCAGATTGTTGCTTTATTAATCGTTGAGTTATATCGCACACCTGTTCAGATCAATCAGTAATGCATGGCACTGGATTAAGAGGGACACATTCTGGGCCACAGTGCTGTGTGTGTTGGGGGGGAGGGGGGAGTGTTAGATCTTAGGGTAAATGCATTGGTGTAATAGGAGTTATGACGTTAGATGAATGTGTTTTCCTATGCAGTGCACTTCAGCTTACACAAGCACAGTATGTATTTAATGTTTTTTGTTTACGATTGTGTGCCCCTGTTAAAGATTGACTCTGATTGGAATTTATCTATATAGTGTGTCAGAGATGGTAATGCAACATATAATGAATAAAACGTAGCAAATCGTGCTGCTATAGGAAGAGAATCCTTTCCTGGGGTGATGTGGCAGGACAGAGAGTGGATTATTTTCCAATAACAGCACACACCAAATTATGTCATTCCTCTTATAAGGATGCTTGCCAATGTTTACAATTTCTAATTTATTAATGAATGACATCACATTGTGTTTATCCATTTCTAGTTACATTTAATATGGAAGACAAGTGTCTATGAAAAAAGTTAGCTCGTCTTATCACTTCTCGTTGCTTGCTAGTCTCTCATGGTCTTTTTCTTGAAGTTATTAAGATTAAAAAAATTTGCAGCTCATGATGTTAGTCAAGAGAAACTTGAAAGGTCAACCTCCTCTGTCCTTCCTGACTGTTACAAAGCGGTGACACTGGAGACTCCTTCCGTAAATGTTAAATAAAACATCTCCTAACAGAAAATTTCACCATATCAATGATTTATATACAATTCGTTGTTAAATAACACATTTTCTTAATCCACTTATTACACTTTCATTATGATGTGACACGTCTGCCTTACAAGCGAGTTGTTGTTATAGAAAAGATATTCATCTGAGGAGGAGTGTTGTTGTACTGAATATCAGCACAGCTTCGGATTCAGTCGTAAGCACAATTCCGCAGGCCGAGTGCTGAAGATAATCACAGCTGTGCTGATATTCAGTACAACAGCGCAACTCGACACAGTTCTATAAACAAGAAATCGAGTAAGTGATATTTTGGACACAATACGGCCAAGTGTTCTGTTTATTTTTGCTCCGCAAGTGGACATAGATCCCGAAGAATACGCACTCACTTTATAGCATGCTGGCTAGCTAGCTCATATTAATTTATACATGGAGGAAGCCGTAGCCTAAAGGTTAGAGAAGCAGCTTTGGTATCAAAAGGTCGCCCGTTCGATTCCCTGGACCAGCAGGAATGGCTGAAGTGCCCTTGAGCAAGGCACCTAACCCCCAACTGCTTCCCGGGCTGCCCGCTTCTGTGGGTATGTCAGGGTCTTGTTGTACATTGCTCTGGATGAGAGCGTCTGCTAAATGCCTGTAACGTATGGGTCTTCATCTGACGGGCTTTCATATTTTAAGTCAAAAGTCAAAATATTCCTGAAATTCCCTGGCATTTGCCTTGTTCGCCATGTCCACTGATATCGCTAACACTACTGTAGTAACTGTTTCGAACTAGGAAGCGTAATTTACAAGTGGAGTGGTGCACTGTGCCGTTATGCAAAATATCAGCAATTTTGGATCAGGTTAGTGGTCCAAAACTAACTGTTGTATAATGCATTATATATTGATAAAAATGCACACATTTAATATAAACCTATCATTATCTTCTGATTCAGGAATTCAACAGCTCTGTGGTATAAGTAAGAAATTAAACATGGTACAGCATGTTATACTGTAGGTAAATAATCAAAGACAAGGTGGTGTGTATTTGTAAGTTAAACTCTAAGTCGGTATGATTTGGCTTGCGTTATATGGTCATATTTTAAAGATTTATTGACAGAATTCAACAACTGCCAACAGACTTCCATTATAATGGAAATGTTACAAAATAATTGTTTGTGGTAAGCGAACCTATGCCAGACATGTTGGAGCAGCAGATAGAGATTAAGTTTAAAAACACACTGGAGTATTCTTTTAAGTAATTGATGAGCTTTAGGACAGGGAGCATTGTACAGGATTATGGATCAACCAGAGGACATCAGTAATCAGCTCAGGCTTTTAACTCCTTTCCTCTCTTTAAAGTTAGGCTTGTCAAAAAGTTTGGTGTGTTTCATAAATGTACAATTCTTTATTTCTAGGCCAGTGTGCCTTCTGATGAATGAACTTCCACTAATGGCCACTTGGTTCCTGGTGGCTTCCACATTCAGGTAAGCAGCTGGGTTTACAAAGTTAGAGTTAAATGGAAAATGAGCAGCTACAGATAAATAGGCAGGTTCCGAGTACCTGATACGCATACTTTTTTTTTATCCATTTCTAGTTACATATAATGTTGTTGAACGTGCACAAAACAAGATGGTTCCTGTTATCATTTACATTATAGAAACTATAAACAGTCGTGCAGCTTGTCATGTTACAGAGGCACTGCAGATCTCAACATCCTCCCTACTTAGACTTTCTTGTGGCAGATACTTACATGGATCATGGCAGAAAGTTAAGTCTTTACTTCTGTCTGTTACAAAACTGACACTGGAGATTCCTTTCCAAAAAATGTAAACAAACATCTCCGCAAAAACCTCAGTTTATTGCTAGGCTTAGATTATGTATAGTGTTTGTCAAGCAACTGACTATGAATGAGTTGTTACTATAGAAACAATAACATATTAAAATGAAAGCATTAATATAAACCTATGATTTGCCTTGTAGCCAGCACTACTGTCAGAGCTGCTGTTATTGAATATTAATCAACACCTTCTGACCAATCAGATTTAAGAATTCAACAGCACAGTAACAGATGATGTATTATTACAATACTTCGTAAAGGTACAGTTTTAATGATGATGTTATAGGATTGATATCACACAATAATGGTACGTTATAATGTTTGACAAAAAAAAAAATTATAAAAACGGCCCATAATAAATAGATATGTTTTTGCACGGTATACTTTCTGCTCAGTAACTGTTTTGCACATGGTTTAGTATACACACATCACGGCATAATCCACATGCCATTTAACTAAAGAGCCTTTTGTATGAACGCTGCTTAGCATGCTGTGGATTCAAACTGCAATTTCCTTAAATGCTAATGCTTTTTGTTGAATACTACTTTTTGTTATCGAGTATAACCCAGTTTTCTTCCATGAAGGAGTTTTTGTCAGACATTAGAGCGAACATTCGTAGGGTATACATAGAAACAACAGAGTTGCGAAGTTTAATGTCTCAAACACACAAGTATTACATTTAATGGTTAAATTTACAAATTGCTGCAGAATGTTGTGCAATGAAAACTTGGATTGTTTCACTGGCATGAACCCATCACTGAGTCATGTTGCCTTATAAAATGACAGTTTTGTTGGAGTTTTTCTTCATTTATTCTAAAAGTGGCAGGCCTAACGCCATGGCTAAATTAGGTACATGACCCAACATTTTGCAGGGTTTTCTATTAATGCAATTTATCTGTTTAGACCAGATGCTGTATCTTACTTTTTTGCTGTTTTAATTTGTCCTGTAGCATGCTGCCTCTTCTGCTGAAGGACGGTTTGCTCCTGCCTTACGTGTTGACCTCACTGGCCTTCCTCTACTTCAGTGTGTATCTTCTCTCAGCCCTAGAAAGAACCTCAGAGGAGGGGCTCAGACTGGGCCCGTGTCACAAACTCACCCAGTACTGCCTGTCCAAACACACCTTCAGCCTGCTAATCAAGTGCACAGTAAGCAACAAAACACAAGCAGAAACACAAATACTGTAATATGTATTTAGGGTCATTAGTAATTACCATAGGTGGTTTAGGGGGAGATAGCAAAATTTCAGCAGCATGCAGCCACAAAACGTTCAACGGGATATGTACCATAAGATCAATTCACTTGGATGTGTTGCTGAAGCGTTTTTCTTATGTTCGACGGCGCAGTCACAGGTCCTTTTTCTTTATTTGTATTTCCCCGTTTGTTCATTTGGTCAATTTCCAATTCCAACCCAGCTAGCTACCAACTGAGGAGGGTGACAGCTATCACAAGGTTCCTCCAAAACAAATGAAGCCACCATATCTACCATATAAGTGACCAAACAATATTCTTTTGAATGTATGTCTGTTTATATGTACATGTGCCATTAACACAGGTCCTGACCCTGCTTACGGAGTCTTTAGTACAGCCATCCTTAATACACGTTAATGTTTAATAGATATGTTAATGAGGGCTTCAGTATAACGAGTAAGTTTGTTGTGCTGTCTCCCTTGCCTGAAAAATTAAATGTCTTAGATCTGGTGCTATCTTGTTTTGGTTATATAAATGTGCTGTTCTTTTTTCATACAGTTTGGAGTCTCATTGGTGGTCATGGCTGGTCTGAGCTTTACAAGTGTGGCAGTGGATCCTCCAACTAAACTGCCAGATTTGTTCCCAGTTCTAGTTTCCGTTTTCTCCTTCTTCCAGTTCCTGACCTTGCTGCTGTATTTCAATCTAGTCCAACTGACTGAGCTGACCAACAAAAAGGGCCCAAAGAAGACAAACTGAAACAGGGGTCTATTTGAAATGGGTATAATTATGGAGAATGATGACAAAGGAAAAGGAAAATTCCTTACATTAGGATGGATTGGGCCTAATTTAAGAAATTGAATTTCCTCTTAATAAACAGTTTGAGAAAATCCCCTCTGTTTAAAAAAAGAGAGACTCAGTAGGAATTGAGGGAAAGTTTTGCTAAATTACAAAAGAATGATTATAAAAACATATAAAGCCCCATTGCATTGTAAGTGATGAATATATTTTTGAAAACCTTGCATCCCTGAAAGGACCAACTCACAAGGACCGTTTGTTACCTTCATTTATTAACAAATATTTTTCTACACATCAATAAATGCTTTTCTACAAAATTGCTGTTGGGTCTCTTATTCTGAATCAGCAAAGGAAACCTTCTTAAAATGATGAAGAAAATTATAACAAGAACAAGCACTTAAACATCAAAAAAAAAAACTGTGCATGTGTCCACACATGCACAAAAAGATATACATTGAATAAAATGCATTGCCTGCATGCCCCGTAAAACAAAAATGATGGGAAGGGACATATCTGAACACAATGTCATAAAGCTGAAATACCAGATGAACAAAGGTGCACACAATTTTTTGCCACCTCCTTCTTTCACAGGAGTTAATGACTGGTATTAAAAAAATCCATTACAACTGTAAATGTTATCAGGTCACAGAGGGGTTATAGTGTTACAGCTTGCACAAGCCCTGCAGCCACACACACACACACACACACACACACACGACTAGGAGTATGGACTGCTTCCAATTCAATACATGCAGGAAAACACTGAGAAATCAAATGGAGCTAAAGGAGAAAAGGACAGGTTGGATAATTCAGTGATGAACCAGGAAACAAGCAACACACATTAAGGTGCTTGTCTGTGGTTGTAAGACTGCACTATCTAGTTTTAAGTAAGAAAATAAACACGAGGGCATGCTGCTATAGGAAAACAATCAATCACGGGGCAGTGTGATGCAGCCTAAAAAACAGTGATTATTTTCCAATAACAGTATGCCAAAGTGTTTTATTACACTTATACCACAGCAATTTCCCAATGATTTCATTTTTCATTTATTAATGAACTTCACTTTTAAACCTAACTATAAATGGATAATGATGTGGATCTTGTTCGTGTTATAAACCATCTCTGTTGGTCCCTGACCAGCTTCTTGTTTTTTCTGTCTGCTAAACTGAAAAAGACAACAAAAAAAGCACTTTTTATGTTACTGTGAACCTGAAAAAAACAGTGGAAATAGAAAAAAAAAAACATGCTCAAGTGGTGGAACACTGGGGGGCTCCTTCCATAAATTTTAAATAATCATCTTCCTGCAGAAAGCTTGTTCATTTTTCTTTGTCAAATAACATTAAAAAAAAAAACTTTTATTAATTAGTCTTATATTACGTGGAGCATTCACCATACAAGTCTCTGTGAAAATTGTAACCATAGAAACAGCGATAATGTATTAGAATGAATGCATTATTATAAACTTATTTAAAATAAATCAACATGTTCTGACCAATCAGAAACGAGCATTCAACAATGCATGAATGTAATGAAGTAAGCACACAGACAAGTGTGGAAATCCAGTAGTTGGGATTTGTCTTCTTTTTTTCTGTGAATGGACGGCCAGGCTGAAGAGGCTGTAGAGATCTGTGCTACAGCCAGACAAATGTCATGTAAAATCATTGCCAAAAACCACACCCCAAGACATTTTACTTCCAACACAAAGAGGCTGTGTATATGGGAAAACACAAGTATCATTAATGGGCCACCTTGTGCTTTTGTCCTTCACACTGCCTCTGGGGGTGATAAAGTGAGAGTTATATGATCCACGTTGGGCAGAAATAGGATGGTTTGTGTAGCCAGCAGCTGTTGTTCAGGTTGGCTTTCTCAGCCACTGCCAAATAAAGAGACAAGATTAACATGGAAACTGCACCTCACTGCACTATAGTGGTCTGTACATGAACTGATCAAGTCAAATCATCAGATGTTCACTAACAATTTCAGTGTTATGCCTTTTTGTTCATTTTAGATTGTCCATTTTAGGTTCTTAAGGATCTGCAAAATCTTAACATATGGAAAAAGGTATGGATATTCTGCTGACAGTAATAGAGACTCATTAGGCAGGTTTTTGGTGATCGTATACTCATTAATGGTGTGCAAAATAACATCACTTGATAAAAATAAGCATGAATAAAAGCATCAGTAGATTGATTTAAGCTCATAATTCATCTTAGTGTAAACATCTTCCAGATCTCTCTTCCAGATTTCCGCACTCTCTCAGACAGACTTGTGCGGGAGCCAATCAACAACGAGCATGTGATGTTCAGTAAGGACCTACCCTTTCCATTTTGAGTTAATGTTGGTCTATTTTTGAATTTGCTGATGTGTTTTTTATTTCGCTGTTGTCTTTTTGACTCGGCATTTTGACATTGGGTTCTAAATACATTATTTTTACGTTGACACCTCCTCTCTAAAGCAGAAATTTCACATTTCATGTTTTCTCTTCAAAGACTTTTAAAATGATCGAAGAAACTGAACCTAGAATTTTTTTCTTCACAAGGGCCAGAACCCTGTTGCTGAATGTGTGTATATTCTGTACCAGCTCTAATGGGACAGCACAGGCCAGAGGTAAAAACATACTTTTGCAGCAGCACAGCCCAGTGTACACTGTAGAATCAACATTTTGTCAGCAAGCAGATAAAAATAAGAACGAGAGCCCTTGTGGAGAGCAGGTTGTGTATAAATGAAAAAGTGTATGCTGCTCAGTCTGCTTTTGACATATACACATTTGGATTGACTGACAGCAGCCCAGATGCGTCTCTGTCTCCAGGCTGACAGGCTGTTTAGTGCACATCAAACACATTGACAATAAGATCTGAGAAGACACGCAAAGCTATTCCATTTACAAGTTCATATTAATGAGAAAAAAGACTTGCCTTAAGATGTTGTTCAGAAACTCATAGGAACTGCCAGCCTGCGTTACACCTGTGAAATAGATTACAACCTTCACATTTATCATCTCTGATAAAAAAAAATATATAGATAGGATTAAAAAGCCTTGCTGTGCAAAAAAAATGTAAAAATGTATAACAGCAGAAAAAAAGATCTCATCGCACTAACATTAGCTGTAAAATGTGTTGAAAACATCTGCAATCTATATTCAAGCAACACAACTAAAATGCCTCATAGAAAGCTACTCAAATGATACTAACATATTAAATCCAACAGATGAACGTGGTAATAAATGCCTATGAAGCAGCAAAGCTTTAGAATAGTGAAAAACAGCTCGTCACCTGTCCCCTAAAGGCCCTCTAATATACAGCATAGCTTTAATTGGGTCTGTGTTTTCCAAAGAAAAAGTATTAAAAAAAGCATAAAATTCACCGCAAACAGGCTCCATTTATCCATCAACAGCCCCTGATTGATGTGATGAGAGTAGAGTCTGTGACCCTTTTTCCAGCCAACTGCTGAAAACCTATTTGTTTTATTACATTTTTAAGGAATCTTTCTTTAATACATTCTATTAAGGCTGTCTTACAAATCTCCCCTGACTCGACCCCATCTACGGTCTGATCAATTTTTATACTGCTGATCCGTCCCCTTACTCCTCATTTTTCCTCCACAAAATTCACATTATATAGGATTTTCTTATGGAACATTTGCCATAAAAATATGTTACTACCCCTCGTGAGGTGAGCAGGCGGCTGCTTCCCAATGACAGAGGGCTTCAGTGAAGATAAAACTTGTTTCGGCAGTAAGCAGAACTGTTTAAATGTTATTTATTTTCATGCTCCAAAGAAAATATATTGTGAAGCGCAACATTGATTTAGCACATAACAACGTGTCTGGAAGGGCGTGCCCTGGCGGAGGCAAAAGCCGATTTATGAATCCTTTGCTCAACTCATTTAATTGAATTTTCCAAATCTCTTGCAACACACAAATAATCAATACCTGAGCTGTGAGCAGAAAACTTGCTTCAGAATTATTGTGCTCTCTTTTTTTCCATTTTGTGCTCATCAGCACATGCTTTGTGGGACTGGAGGTAACTTTGTAATGTTTGAAAATGTCAAGAAATGTACAGTTCAGCTGTTCAGTGGAAGTGACTTTGTACCAAAAAGATTTCAAACTTTCCTGTGTTTGAGTGATGTATCGTCATCATGGATGTCTACAAAAGCCAAAGGGAAGATTGAGTGGACGATACGCCCACCGTTAAGGGCATGGATTCAAAAGTTTGTCTGTGAAAGTTAAACTATCCATGTGAATTTTCTCACCCGTCTTGGCTCTATCACACTGCCTGGCACTCATTTGGCCATTACTCAGACTGGTGTCATCTCCATCATGTCAGTTTGGGTGACTGTATGTGCACATGTGTGGGGTTTATAACAAGCTCCGTCATTTTTTATGCATGCAAGAGTTGTTAATGCTAATTACATTAAGGAGTAAGTTATCTTGAGCCACTTCAATACCTCACCCTATTAATACTCTATTAACTGAAATAAATCACCATCACGTTCTCCCTCTGTCTGTGTGTGTTTCCTCTGGTTTCTCCAGTTTCCCCTCACTTCCCAAAAACATGCCATAGATGGCTTGGCTGCTCTAAAGTTCCCCTAGGTGTGAATGAGGGTGTAAATGAGGGTGTGAATGTGTTGAATGAGTGTGTGAATGTGCATAGTGCCCTGCGATGGACTAGCGTGGTTTAGTCCCACCTCACCCACAGTGTTCCCAGGATTCCCTCTGAATCCAACAAGACCCTGACTGGGATTACTGAAGATGAATGAATGAATGATCATTATTACAATAAATAACAAAAACTAAAATTATGAGACAATTAAAGATATATCTAGAATTCTCACAGTCCATCTTTAGTGTAAAATAGAAACGGTTGCCTCAGAGAAATGACACTTTTACTAAGTCAGGGACTCAAACTTTTTTTTAGTCAGAGATTTATGTAACTGTAAAATAATTTACACGGATGCTCTCAGTACATATTTATTTTATGAGCATAATCAAACTAGTCATATATTAGGCTCATTATTTAAATGTATACAATTTATTTTTTGTTTATTTGTTAGTGCTGTAGAACTTTCCACCAAAAGAAAACATTAGGCCACGTTGCCATTATTTATAGACTATTCGTTTTAGAATTATTGAGGTTCGGATTAAAACGTTTTCATTTAAGTGACCAGTTCAACCGGCTAATAACTACAAGAACTCAATAGTAAATGTAATTTCAACCAATGTAACAAAATAAAACAAAAATCACAACCCCCTGACTCCTGACTATGCTTCATTCGCCCCACTTTAATAATCAGTGCTCTAAGTGATCCAAATGACCAATATAACAAACAAAAGTTTACAAAAGAAGTTTGCTATTAGCTTCATTGCTGATGTATTTCACAAGACAGCACTTTTTCCTAAAAAAAAAAAAAACCTGACATTTTGAAGCAATCTGAATTTTTCGCACACCTCTGACATGGCCTATAAGCTTATGCTGTATTTGTGTGCTTGAAAAGAGCACAATGTCTGACCATGACTAATGTGGATAAATGTCTACTGGACATTTAGCTTTCTGCTTTTTACTCATTCAACCCGACTACTACTATCAGTTTAAGATATGTCCTTTATGTATTCATGCTGCAATTAAAAAGAATAATGACAACCATGTGTGAGATACATAGATACAGAGATGTTCATTTAGATTTTTCTTGCTTCTGTTTACAAATATTGGCTCATTTAATAGAAAGACGTAAGAAGAAAAGCAATTTTTAATCAGTACTGCCTCAGAAGGAATCGCCCAAAACACAAAATGTCACAAAACAAGCACATATGACAATGTGAAGGCAATAACACTGCAATTACTGTAGTGAGTTTAGTCTCACACACACACCAATGCAAAATATTTAACCCCATGTTTTTCTTATACCAGGGTGATAGTATTACATGCCCTCGTTTCATTCAATAACATCCATAGTTAAGCCTTAAACAATGTTTACTGAAGGTATGTCTTACAGCGATCAATGTGAAAACGTTCTATTTTGTTGTTGTAAGAGGGGCTCTGTGCCCTGATACATGTCATGCTCCATCATGTGATCAAAAATGTGACATTTCTGCAGTGCTGAGCCCATGCTCTGAGGTCCTCCAGTGTGACTAATTTAAGCGAGTTTGGGCAACCTTATCTTAAAACTGTTTTGAACTTCACTACAGTTCTCCCATTCACTCACTACAAGTCACCATTATGTGAATGAATCACAAGTGCAGCTTTGCTGAAGGCTGTATATGTGCTTGAAATAATCAAATTAATTCTGTCTCATGAAGAGAAGTGCGTGGTTGTTTGTGTTGTGAAAACTAAATGTTTTTTTCTCAAGAAGAGGGAGTCTTTTATTCTGGCTGTGACTGTAGTGAACATTTATGGCTCTTCAGCATCATGTTAAATGCCAAACCATTCTCAAACCTCAAAATGTGAATAAGGCTAGGAGCTTTAGAGCTTGAAATCAGTCATGGTCCATAAGTAAGTGGAACTCCAAATGTTTTCTTTCACTGAAAGGTCACAACCATAATACTGTAGTCATCTGAATTTATACAGACTATACAACCAAAGCAATACAACTAAACAACCAAGCAGAATTAATTAGATATCACTTAATATCTCAATATTTATACTAATGCTGCATCTTTAAGCCAGAAATATTATTCTGTTTTAAACAGCTGTTTAGATGAACTGTTTGAGGCCACTTACCTTGAAGCCACTTCTCATGCATTTGTGTTGCATTAACATGACCGCTTACTTTAGAAGCTAGAAGAAAAAAAAAAGTGCTTAGAGCATGATGAACTCAGAGCAAAGGTCTAAATAAGCCTGTTTAAGCCATTCTCAGGAATAGTACAGATGTGTATGGACTGCTGAACAGATAATAATCAAGCTTTTTACATAAATTTGGACACAATGTGATGAGGACTCACACAGCTCTTTGTGTCTCTTCAGTTCAGTGTGCAAGTCAGCAGGACCCATTAACAAGAAACTCCTCAGCTCACTGTTGCCCTCTACAGGCTTCAATATTCAAAAGACAAACTTTACATACTCCTTATATTATTACAAGGAAAGGTTACTTTTACTCTGGAGGTGTAGAAGGTAGAGAAGGTGTCTAAATGTTACATACATACCAGTAAGGACTCCAGCTCTTGCCTGGTCTTCATTAAGGCCTCTAAAGATCCTTCCAATTTAGACCTGAGAAAATCCATTCTGACCAAAAGATTGAACATGTCGATTCAATTCCATTTTATTTGTATAGCGCTTTTAACAATAGACATTGTTGCAAAGCAGCTTTACAGAAAAATATAAAAGTTTTAAACATATGTAGATTTCTTTTTTTAATCACACGGTTTGCAAATGTATTACTACAACTTCATCACCCCAGAAGTTCTGTTTACATCAGCCAAGGAAAAAGTCACATTAAAGGTGTTCCGTATAATAATACTATGATACCTTTTCCTGTGGTCTAAAGCCAGTCATGGTCTCAATTTGGCACTGGAATAGCTCTTTCCAAATGAACACATTCCTAAATTAATGATAAGCTCATTCTCGTTATTGATGTTTTTATATATATTTAACTAGCTTCCTCTTAAATGACTTCACTATAAAATTCAAAACTAATGCTTGTCTTGATGGATTGAGAGGGGGCTCTGTGTTAGTATGCGTTGAAGGGGAAATAGGTCTTTCTTAAACACTCCTTAACCAACTATTTTTAGTGCTGTGTAAATCACAGAGGGATTTTGGCTGGAGACGAAGCTCCCTCCATGTCCTGTCATTAAATTCTGATCAGTCATAATGACCATCAAGCTGAGCGGGACGAAGGAAATATCCTTTAATGATGAGAGATATCCTTTCGTTTTAATGGGCTGACAATGTCACTAGTAGAAACTACATAAAAATTAAACAAGGCTGGTGCACACAGTTTAAACAGAGAAATGCTAACTCCACAGAAAACACAACTGAATCTACATTTTATATATTTACAGGCAGGTGACAAATTAAAAGAAAAACCCTGCTCTGGGGCCATTTTGCTGGAATGGTTTGGCCTCACTTGTCTGTTTAAATAGAAGCGTTTTTCTCACTGATCACCTATATTATATGATTAAAAAATTTCTATCCCGATGGGAGTGGTCTCTTCCTGGATGACCCCACCCCCATCTACAGGGCACAAGGGTTCACTGAATGGTTTGATGAGTAAAAATATTATAAACTAGAAGGGCACTAGAGAGCGTAGACCTCCGCCAAGGACAATAGTCAACTCTTCTATGATATACAAATCTGCAACTGCATCCTCTTAATATGTCTGGGTGAGACGTACATACTGGCAATGATTCCACAGCCTGTTTATTTCACATTAAGACAGATTTTGAAACCACTGTCCCCGAGTGCTCCATGACGACTGCTTTCTGTATACGTTTAAGCAACTAGCCTACGTGTTTCCCAGAGGATTACTGGTACGCGTGAACGTGTAGTGATATGGAATCACTGTATTCCATATTGGTATGTATTCTACATTGGCTATGTTTTGTCACTATTGAACTTTACTGCCATCTACTGGTTTTTAAGATGTATGGCACTGTTGAGTGCAAACTTCCGCCAAGGCCAAATACCGTATTTCGCAACGTTACCGAAAGTGAAACTAAATTAGTGGCTACACCCGCGTGACTCGGATCTGCTTCAAACTGTAAAGGGCTCTTCCTTGGCCAATGCTACACCCTTCCACCAAGTTTCATCAAAATCGGGTTGGTAGATTTTGCATAATCCTGCTTACAGTCAGACAAAAAAGACAGACAAATAAATCACACGGAAACATAACCTCCTTGGTGAAGGTAATCATATGCTAGGGCCTTCACAGTCACCATATCTCAACCCTGTTGAACACCAATGGGAGATTTTGGAGGTTTTATTAGACAGCATTCTCTACCACCATCATCAAAACACTATTGACATGGCACTCCATCTTCATTCTGTGACTTTTTATTGCGCATTCCGGTACATACTGTACAGCTTGGTCATTTAAATAATCCACTGCACATACTCTTTAAATATGATTATTTCTTTTCTTACTGTATATTTTAGATTTCTTCATATTTTTATTTTATTTATCTTTCTACTTTTGTCTCTTTACTTAAATTTTTTATCTTAATTGTTCATGCACCAAACACCAAAGCAAATTCCTTGTACGTGCGAAAGTACTTGGCAATAAACTTGATTATGTTTCTATCTGAGGGAATATCGTTTGGAGGAATGGTGTTCTAGAGGCCAAGGTGTTTTGATGGCATGCAGTGGCCCAGCACCTTACTAAGATGATTTATGTTGTCTTTTCCTTTGTCACCTGTATGTAACTAATAACAGTACCTTAGGGCATGTCAAAAACCATCACATATGCTAAATTCCTTTGATCCAATATAGTACATGAAAACCTACTATATAAAGATCTATTGATAACTGTTAATATACTTACAGTTGAATTTAGATCACACTCAACTATGGGGTTTTTTGACTGCTAAAACGTGCATTTGAAATTACAGAATTTTTAACATAGTCATCTTTTAACAGTTCTGTGGTCACTTTGCAACAAGAAGGCCTTTTACAACAAATTTAACCCTGCATGATAACATACCTAAACCCATAAATATAAAACTGTGCTAGAGTAAGCACTGCTTTACATACAGTATATACACTGACCTTTCTGTTTCTGTCTGTGGCTCTTGTGCCTCCAGGGTACTGACAGTGGTCCCACTGGTTTTGTAATTACCTGCTGATGAACCACTAAATGTCAGTAATCTATCACATCACAGTGGACAGCGATATCAGTGACTATGATGAAGAGGCACAGTCTAATAGCAGGATTCCACAGCACTGCAATGCTAAAGCTAAAGCTAATGAGACTTTTTATGATACCTGCATAAATACCTGTATAAACATATCTTACAACACAGCACTGTTGAACACTTAATTCTGATTGGTCAGAAGGTGCTGACTCATTGTCTATAATAGCAGCTCTGACAATAGTTCAGGCTGCATGGTTTATATTAAATGCACTCGTTCTAATAAGTTATCATTTCTATAGTAATA
Source organism: Gogo arcuatus (assembly GCA_028570945.1). NCBI lineage: Eukaryota > Metazoa > Chordata > Actinopteri > Siluriformes > Anchariidae > Gogo > Gogo arcuatus. Next base: position 23,392,869 of record JAOTRR010000018.1, on the reverse strand, counting down.
ACTTACATAGGTGAATGCTCCACATAAACAGATTAAAAACGTCTCGAGTTTTCTGAGAGGAAATGTTTATTTAATATTTATGGAAAAGGTCTTCAATGTTAGTGCTTTGTAACTGTCCAAGGAAAAGCTGTATAACTAAGTTTTCTTGTCTTACTAATTTCAAGATAGAGATTAAAGAGAGGCTGATTTATACCGGCTATAATGCAAGTGACACCAGCAACTAATTTGCTTTTTCAGTGGATGTTCCACAGCATTAAACATAACTATAAATTGATAAAGTTTGACATGTCATTCTTTAATATTTTTTACTGTTAGTGTTGGCAAATTGCTATGGTATAAGAGGAGTAAAACACTTCATGACATGCTCTTATTGGAAAATAGTCAACTTCGAGGTGATAAAAGTATCTCCACTCATTGTCAGACCACATCGCACCACTCTGTCAGTGCTTATTTTCCTATAACAACAGACCCCCGAGTGTTTTATTTCTTACTTATGACAGTCTGTGTGTCGTAAAAGGACTTAAGTGTTTGAAAATTTGTGGACTTTTCCTTTTAGCACTTTTATCATAATAAAGGAAGAGCAGAAAACAGAAAACATTTTACAGCTGTAGTTATTTTTCAAAATAAAATTTTCCCTCCTCTCTTGAAAGGTTCTGTAGTCACATCTACTGTGAGCATAATTTATAATTCAGTTCTTATTTGATGACACTCCTGTATATTGTGACAGTCATCAATAGAGATATCAACATACAGTATATTGAACCAGAAACTGTGGACACCAACACCTTGGGTTTTGGCTGTTGGGGTCATGGCCATTGTTCCAGTCAAAGAGGAACAGTTCCTGTCTTTGTTGTGCTTCTTGACTGGAGTCTAGAGTAAACAATGTTGAACAATTAAGTCATACAATTGCACTTTCATCAGATAAACCTACCATAATGAATTACTGACTGCAGTTCATTTGTTGCTGTGCACAATTTGCACCCCTCTACTCCATCCTTCAGCAGAAAGGGATCACCACTGACCAGTTAATGTTTAGTATGTGGACTATTCTGCTGGGTTGATAACAGTTATGCCATATAATCTATCCAATACTGTTCTGGTGTCCTGTCTAATTATTGTATATTCTGCACTCGTCTCACACTGTTGTGCATTTTCCCTTTATGTAGTCTATGTACTGTGCTACTGTATTGTCTGTCACACCAGGGTCCTGAAGAAACAATATTTTGTTCCACTGTATACAAGTTACTTGAAGGAATAACAATAAAACCTGCTTGAATTGAAATTGTGCAGATACTGTAAATATTGAGCAGATACTGTAAATATTGAGCTACGGTCTCCAACTGTACACTTACAAAGGTGGCCCAAGAGGAACAGGGAGGGTGGGTGAAATAAAGTGGTGATTCAATGGTTAAAGCTCTGGGTTACTGATCAGAAGGTAGGGGGGGTCAAGCCCCAGTACTGCCAAGCTGCTACTGTTGGGCCCTTAACCCTTTCTGCTCCAGGTCCCTGCACTCTGACCCCAACAAGCTGGGATATGCAAAGAAAAGAATTTTACTGTGCTGCAATGTATACGTGACAAATAAAAGCTTCTTCTTCTTCTTCTTCTTCTAATGCTCTGTTAGCTGTGCCTGAGACACAGCACCACACATACAGTACTGTCTCACTCCCCAAATCACATCTGGTTAGTGGCAGTCCCGTTTTACTAAAAGAAGGGATAGAAGGGGCTGGCAAACTGTTTATAGCAACAAATGTATTACAGTCAGTAATAATATAAATGTAAAAGGACCTATATGTGTATTTAATGAATTGGCAACTGCGTGTATGGCAGGTGATACCACACTAGAAAATCACATTTAAAACGATAAACAGAGGTATCAATAAACAATCCAAGCTGTGAGCTTACAATTTCCTTGTCTTCCAGCTGAAAGCTTCTTTTGACACTGTGAAGGAAAATATGGTGATGGATTCTGGTATTTTCACCAAATTCTACATAAATACTGATCTCAAGATACAGAGAAAATGAGGCAGTCAGCACAGAAAAACAACTAGGAAAGGAAAACAACAATAACAACAACATAATATACAATAGGTAAAGAAAGCATTCGTGCTAACAGCTAACAAGCTTAACCCACAATCTAACTAAGACAGCTAACGGAAAGTCTAAGTAAAGCTTAGGGGGGAAGTCAGGCAGACAATACTAACATAGCAAAGTCAACAAATATAACTTACGGCATTGTTTTACGGCTTTTTTTTTTACTATACATTAAATTATAATATGTTGAGGCTTCAGTGTAGCTAAACAGTTTCAATAATCCTGTTTGTATTTGGGCGCCTCGCGGCGGTGATATGCATCCCCGGGAAACGGCTGGCTGGCTGGCTAGCTAGCTAAACAAACAAACAAACAAACTGTATGTTACTGTGTGTGCGTTGTACATACATGATATATTATGCTGTACCTTCATAAAACAATTAACTATTAAATACCTGTATATTTTATATAAATATAGAAATAGTCGCAAAATGTTTGAGGAACGTTTTTGTGGAGTTGTTTTCCCCGGATAAAGTTTAACTGCGCACCAGTGACTGGTGTATTTGATGCAGACTCGGGTTGCCAGGGCCGGGATTTTGAAGGCAATTTGCGATTGCATTGTACGGACCACCTAAAATCCCGGAAGATGTTTTTTTTTTTTTTTTTTTTTTGTGCCCACGTTATTATTTTGTTAAATTATTTTTATTAAATTATTTTATTTTATTTTAATTTCTTAAATTATTTTATGAAATAACTTGTTCCCACAAGATAATAATGTGCACTCAGGTTATTTATCTTGTATGCACATGTTATGTCAACAAGATATAATATTACAGCACAAGATAATAACTTGTGTGTACAAGATTTTTTTAAAAATCACCTTTCAGGACTTTAGGGGCTCCATAGAAGCCAATATCTCATTTTATAGCAAATAATCGATATGAAGTTTAATCAATTTCCTCAAACAAAGGGAAAAAGTTAGTGCAGTGTAGGCCTATCTACGATGTACAGAACCATTTCTGTTGTAATGTATATTGCAAAGATTGAGAGAAAAGTGGAGGGAGAAGATAAAGACTGAACTTTCAGCTCTTTTGTGTGATTTTTGGAATAGGTTGCGTGCATCCGACGTCACATCCGCCTCATTAGATATGCAAGACGTGAAGTGGTGGTCCTGCTCAGCTCACTGTTCACAAAGTGTTACTATCACCAGGGCACCTTGCTAATCGTTAAAATGCCTTACACTTGCGTTGTTTTGGGCTGTTCAAATCTAACAAACCGTGAAACTGATAAAGGTTTCTTCCGGGTTCCCCGTGAAGTGATAAAAAAAGGTGAAAGAGCAAAGGATTTTACCAAAAGATGACGAGAAAGGTGGCTCTTGAACC
>JAOTRR010000018.1:23374305-23387174 GCA_028570945.1 Gogo arcuatus | reverse complement strand
CTGTGTATTTATACTAAAACAATTATTCGCCTCAGGTGAAGTGAATATGGCTGAATAATAACCTCGATTTCGTCTTGGTTATTATTCACCGATATTTACTTCTCCTTTGGCGAATAATTGTTAAATGTTTGTGATCATATCTGAGAATGGCCTGTCGTATTTCAATTTTCTCTTACTCTATAGCTTCTTATGGCTAATACATTGCTGCACACTAGCAAGGAACAAATAATGGACCTGATATTTATTGTCCATCACCTTTTGATTAAGGCAATAGTACATCAGTGTTATGACTAAGCAGGCACAGTACTTTTCGAGCATATTATTAAACCAGAGAGATTTAGAGAGAGATAGACTAGTAAATGTTGGTTTCTCTAAAATATACAGTACACTAGAATGCAAAAGTTTGCATACTCTCATAACAAAATAAAGAAGACAATGAAATGATTTTTTTTTAATCAGCAAGACATTTACTGTGTTAGATTTCACAGATGTTTCTTCATTATTCCAAGTGATAAAATGGCTAAATATGGTATATTAATAAAGTACCCCACCCCCAAATTATCAGTTCAAAAGTGTGCATGTCCTTGAATATGATCTAAATATTCCTTAATGACTTTTATACCTATCCTTTACCTTTTTTTAACTGCCTACAACCTCTTAAATGCTTTCATATTTTCTGAACAGCTGTACATCCCTTCAGTTTCAGTATAACTTGATGTCAATCATATTTAAATTTAATAAATTATTTAAAATTTAAATATTATATAAATTAATCTTTTTTGCCATTGAAAAACAATGGGGTGCAGACCTTTGCAATTTAATGTATACACTCTACTCAGTAAATATTCTTGAAAGCATGTAAGACTGTCTTTGGACCACGCATTAAATGATGCAGCTAAAAAAATGTATTATATAAAAATTATTTTTAATTTTTTATTAAAGCCTCATAGCTCACAGTTGCACTGTAGTGAAACTTTATCTCAATTTAATATCCTATAAGCTATACTAATATTTTTTAAATAATTTTTAAACTTTTTGGAGGTAAACACACTTCCTGTCAATATGTGTTGAGGTTTCATATCGATCCCCTTCCTTTTGTTTGCACTCTTTTTGACTTTAACCTCAGCTAGTTTGCTTTACCACAGAAAAATAATGGCCAAACTTGTCAAAGAAAAAAGGACCTGGGAAAAGCTAGGTGCACTCGAATGAAGAATGAGGGCTTTGAGATTACTACAGAGAGTTCTAGTACCTTGTTTCCAGCCAGCCATATTGCTTCAGCCTAAGGCCTCATAATTGGGAGACGGGATTGGAGAGTTAGCATGGCTGGGTGCTGTGTTTTTATGGTGTGTGTGTGTGTTTGTGTGCAGGCCTGTAAATTAAAGGCATTCTGCCCTGGTGACAGGGCTGTGTATTAGCTCAGCAGAGTGACCCATCTCTTCAAGACATTACATCAGGGCCTTTTCAAGTGGACACACGCCCCAGGCGCTTTTCTTCATTTTGATTCGGGGTGGACAAACCACCCAAGTGTTATGGTTTGATACTTTACACATTTCACAGCATAACATAAATACTGAGAGGAATTGCTTTTGTTAAAGAAGTGTCATTCACCGGCACATGTTTTTAGCCCTCTCTAAAAGATGTGTTAAAGCATTTTGAACATTAAAAACTCTGTATGGTACCTCAAGACTATTTATTTCCTAAAATGACTCTCAGATGGGTCAGAATGAGGCTGTTATTCCCGAGTTTTTGATTACTTCTTTATGATTTACAGTTTATTTGCTGTACCATTTCTGCTGGACTTTTTAACAACAGCCATTAAAAGAAAAATACTCTATAATTTACACAGACATTTATGTAATGTTATATCTGTGATACATTATATATTTATGCCTGAAACTATGTTCAGTTTTCACCTAATAAAACCATTTTAATTACCTTTTTTCTTTTTGAAACATTTGAATGATATCCTAGGACTTTAGTATAGTTAACAACATGGGTCCAATAATACTGTATGTTGGCTTTATTTGAATTCAGTTGAAACAGGGCCATCCTGTGGTTGCAAATAATTGTTTTTATTTATAAAGATTGTGTTCCATTATTTGGAGTACAGTGCCATATTATGGGCAGTTTCATTATTTATCAATTAAAACAAAGACTGTTAAGTCTTAAAGAGATTAAGGACCATGTCAGACTCTGTGAACGTACCGAGAAGGCATTGGGATCTGAGGTAATTTCCTTTTCAAAACAGTAAAACATGGTGGACGAAGTAAAGTCACTCAGTGTGTATTAAAAGCAATATTGAAATGTAGGGCAGATATTATTGGGTCAGTTTGCCAGATTAAGCAAAAGCACATCCTCTTTAGTGCTGATCAGTGATGGTACATAAGTATTACACATCTTTAATAAAAATAATGATCTGATATCAGAAAACCAAGTACATATACATGCTAGTGGGTTCAGCCAACAGTTCTTATGATTTATTTCTTGAGCACAATACTCATTGCACCCTTAAAATAAATGAATTCATTCATTCCTCAATGCTTTTTTTTAGGTGTCTATAGGTATAAGGTTTTAAAAGCTTTAGTCTAATAGCTAATAAAAGGTGGGCCACATGCAACATCCCAGGTAAAAGATACATACTAAAGGTATAAATGATGTACCATTGATGGCACCACCCCAGTGTCAAGTGAAAAGTGCAGACTGGTACCTTTATTTCTTGTGACTTGTGACTTGTGACGTATCTCCTGTAGTTGTGAATATTCTCACATGTACACCCTGAAGACTGGCACTTCCCAAAAACCTGTTTATGCCCAACACTCACGTTTTGTTTCAGTGGATAATCTGTAGACTTGCATCTTCTAAGAATTATAATGACTTTCCTTTGCTCATACCAGGACTGTTCATGACAATGTGATCATACCCAACACAACTAAACCTTTTAACACATTTAGCACGGTTTGTCTTTTCTCTTTATGACTGTCTACTGTAATGTACATAATCAAACTATATGGTGTGACCAAGTCAAGAATAGGTTCCCTTTTGAGTCTGGTTCCTCCAAAGGTTTCTTCTTCATGTGATCAGTTTCAATAACAGTAGGTTAACATCTTCAAGCAGACTGAGTGCATATATTTGTTATGCGGTGCTGGAGAAGAGTGTGCTGCTGTACTGTCTTGTTCCATACGATGGTGCTGTCAGACTCCTCCTAGGTGCGGGATGTCAATGGGAATGGTCTCATCTAATGCAGGGGACTAGAAGAGTGAAATGAAGTCACTATAACACCCTACCACTCCTAGTTTTAACCCTCTTAGTTCTAACAAATGAGTGAGGTTGTGACCACCTAAATTCGAGCTTAATAGTAGTTTATAGAAGACTCATTTGTTTAGCAGTAACCTAAATTTACTTTGTCTTTACATCATATACAAATAATAGAATTGCACAATCTGGATTCAAGGTTATATTTATTAAAGAACTTAATAACATTATATATCATTTTCACAATAATTCAGATCATCACATCTTTTCACTTGATGTCCATTAAAATGCATCTGCTGTAGTGTCTCTGTGCTTTCCTTTTGTTTGCTGTGTGTAAGTGAATGCTGGACAGGAATGTAAATAAGTTGAAGGCAGCAGCAGTTGCACTAGGTTTAGTGAGTGTATGTTCAAACATGAAGGGTTTACAAGCATTGCAGGTATCCTGGATTTAGTGTTGTACACGATCCCCTAATAAGTTTAGCTTACTAGTTCTTTTACTTTATTATAATGATGTACAATGGTCTAGAGGTTGTGTGAGCTAAACATGAAACAATGCTATTTTCATAGTATTTTCAGTGCGGGAACCAGCTTCTAAAAATATATTATATACAGTCACTGTCCGCTTTATTAACCTCTAGAGACTGTCGTGTGTGAAAATCCCAGGAGATCAGTAGTTCATGAATTACTCAAACCAGTCCATCTGGCACCAACCACCATGCCATGGTTAAAGTCACAGAGATCACACTTTTTCCTCATTTCTGATGTTTGACGTGATTATTAACTGAAGCTCTTGAACTGTATCTGTATGATTTTATGCATTGCACTGCTGTCACATGATTGGCTGATTAGATAACTGCATGAATGTGCACATGTACAGATGTTCCTAATAACGTGGATGGTGAGTGCATATTATACTGTATACTGCATATGTCTTTGGGAACAGTTATTATTATTATTATTATTATTATTATTATTATTATTATTATTATTATTATTATAAAATGCAACAAATAATTGCAATGGCAGAAAATAAAATGAATTATTTAAATAATATAAAAGTAATGTAAAAAGTACCATGCCAGGAGTGTGGCAAATAATACAAGCGAGTTACATGCTAAATGTTTTAGTTGTTTTGTTTAATCAGTGATAGTTTGGATTAATGAGTTCCCAGATCTTTGGTGGATAAAAACAATTCTGCTTCACCACTCTTTTTAAGTACGTTTATTGCTTATTATTGCTTATTCTGCACAGCATTGGTATTCACTGGTCGTGTACAAGTAGCTTGGGTAACACACATTCCAGACACTCAGGCCTACAGCCCATTCACTCCTGGCCTTTAATGCCACAAGCAGGCCTGAATGTCTATTTATACCCCTCTGCCAATTCTTTTGCCCTTTGACTTTATCTACTGTAACCATAGACGAGAAGCCTAAATGTCACATGGCACATGGGTAATTAAACTACACTGTATGTCTCTTCTTTACCTCATGCAACAAATCAAGCATCAGTTTCTTCCCAATGTTCATAAGAAAATCTAGTATATAAAGTGCCATGAAACAGATTGATGTTTCTCTTTGGGGATTCTTAGTATGACTGCTAAATAAGCCTGGATTGTTTTCAAACCATTATTTATGAATATTTTGAGAGATATTTCTTCCTGAAACTATTGCTTTTACCCTACATTTTTCAAAATGCAGCGAATGTGCAAACATTGCACCATGATAAACTCTGTCCTTTCTTTGAAAGAAGTCCTGTTCAAACCAGATGCAGCAATCAAATTAAGCTCTGACTAGAAACTTATATTCCCCAGCAAAAAAAGTCTCCAGCTGGAAATTGTACCGTTTTGTTCTTCATCATGGTCGTTCTCAATTTGAGCACTAATCACCTGATAATTAAGTCCATCATGACTTGGATCAAGTGTGTTGAATGTTGGGAAATCTTCAAACTGTCCTGGGTGTAATAGACAAATTAGGTGCTGACATTTTGTGTACTGAATGTTGAAGTATTGTACATTCCCCCATATACCACCACTGTCAGACAGAGCAACATTAAATAGATGACATGTCTCCAGACTCAATGCAACTGTCAATGCATTGAATCTGTACTAATTACAAAACTTTTATGAGAACTTTAACTACTTTTCATGTATGCTGGGATTAGCAGCTATGTGGCCTGGCTTATATGGTTGGTGTAGCAAATGAACAAGTAATATGTGGATACTGCCAAAAGAAAAAAGTGCATTGTGTAAGTGCTTGCTAACCTGCTCATAGCACCCTTCTAAGATGGTAATGCAGCTCTCATAATCGTATCACACATGACGACTGAGGAGAGGCTTTACAAGGATAGGGGTCTCCAGCAATGGAGTGAACACATATGAATTACCTCATCAGCTATTTATTAAACTGTTTTGTGAGTTCAGACTATAAATTACTTGCTCAGAGGAAAACTCTGGTCTCAACGGCTCACCAGTAGGGCTGCCAATTCAGTGTAATCAATGTCCCAGAGAAACCATATTTTAACTGTTTTGTTAAACTATGTAATATTACTTTAGATATTAGAATGTGTTTGGCAATGATAGTTTCTGATGTTTGAATTTAAAAGCAATAAGATAATTTGACCTGTGGTTTTGGGCTGATTTGAGGCTTATTTTATTGATTACTGGACCCTTATTAGATAAAAATATGACTCATAGTATAGCATAATGGTGTTAATAATGATGATGATGTAATACAGATGCCAGAACTGAAGATTTATGGTCTGTCCATCCAAATATAGGTAGCTATTAGGACAAACAAAAATATCAAAAGTTGTTTTAATCATATTTCCATGATACCAAAGAATAGAATAACACATAAATTCAACTATACTGCTCCCACACTGGATGGCATGATGGTACAGCCAGAAAGCTTGAGAGGCCCGTGTTCCTGTCTGTGCAGGGTTTCATCCGGGTTCTGCCTTTTCCTCCCACCTCCAAAAAACATCTAGGTAGGTGGATTTTCTTTTCTAAATTGCCCTTAGGTGTGAATGAGTGTGTGAATGTGTGTGTGCATAGTCTAGGGCGATGGACTAGCATCCCATCCAGGGTGTATTCCCGTCTCCTAGTGTTTCCAGGATCGCCTCCTTATCCATCATGACCATGACCAGGAGAAAGCAGTTACTGAAAGTGAGTGAGTGCAGATCAGTGAATGTTCCCACATTGTTATCACCCATGAGAGAACTGCAGATGTTCCATCTCCATAGTCCCAATTTACCTACCTCATAATTTTGATTGTAATTGTGGATGATAACACTATAGCTAAAAGTTTGTGGACACCTGACCATCATACCCATATGTCCTTTATAAACACCCCCATTCCAGAATTAGTCTCTCTTTACTGTTATAATAAGCTCCACTCTTCTCCGAAGGCCTTCCACCAGATTTTGGAGTGTAGCTGTGGGGATCTGTGGTCATTCAGTCACATGAGCATTAGCGAGGTCAGACACTGATGTTGGGTTAGGAGGCCTGGGGTGCAGTCAGTGTTCCAGTTCATCTCATAGGTGTTCAGTGGGGTTGAGATCAAGGTTCTGTGCAGAAGATTTGAGTTCTTCCACTAGAACCTTGGAGCTCGCTTTGTGCACAGGGGCATTGTCATGCTGGAACATGTTCAGGCCTCTTAGTTCCAGTGAAAGGACATTTTAATGCTACAGAACACTAAGACATTTTAGATTAGACAATTGTGTGCTTAAAACTTTGCGGAAGACCCACATATGGGTGTGATGGTTAGGTGTCCACAAACGTTTGGCCATATAGTGTATTATTTGTCAAGGACAAGTCCAAATTAGGTCCACTTATCCACCATTTGCGCACGGGTTAACACCAGTGTACCATGTGCAAGCAGAGTTGTAGGTGTACTTCTCCTTTAAATATTACAGTGAGGCGGGACAGAGCAAACCAAACAAGCGAGTGTGTGTACGTGGGGAGGGTTACATGCTCGACATCCCGATTGGCACCCGGATCATACAGGCAAGCTTGTGGGGCGAAATGGTGAAGATCAGTGTTGTCAAGACCAACGCGTACAGCGACCAAAAGCCTGGAACCAGCGGCTTGAGGAAGAGGGTGACTGTGTTCCAGAAAAACCCGCATTATGCCGAGAATTTCATCCAGAGCATTATTTCTGCCATCGAGCCCTCTCAGAGACAGGAGGGCACTCTGGTGGTGGGAGGAGACGGTCGATTTTTCATGAAAGATGCCATTCAGTTGATCGTCCAGATTGCTGCGGCCAATGGGGTTAGTAGCTGTTTTGCATTGCATTTTGACATGGTTTTTTTTTTTTTTTTTGCATGCATGCATGCATTTAGCAGTCAGTGCTAGCTGCATCTCTTTAGAAGGGTGTCTCTTTCGCAAGCCTAAATGTTCCTTCCCACCACTTTTGCAACATATCCCGCAGCTCGTGCATGCTATCATACTCTCCAAACTTCTCTGTACTTATGACTGCCAATAACATGGGATGCTTTCAGAGAGCTAGTGGGCTCAGTTGTACTGAATGACCTCTGTGATCTTTCCGGAGATGTCTCCAAGGCAAAGAGACACCTTTGACATTTCAAGGCTTTGCTACATGAGGAAAGCGGCTCTCTCATGTTTCTCGGTCAGCTAGAACATTACAAACACTGTTGCAATTTTTCCGGAAGTTGCATTTGCAACAATACACAGCTCTCCAAATATCCCCCCCCCCCCTTGTCCCTATGCTTGCACACTACAAAGGGGGAACAAATAACACACTAAGTAGTGCGATATATGTGACATTAGTACCTGAACCAGAATAGAGCTCGCGCTTCCGTAGTTGGTGTGTATTGCTGCTGCGCATGCGCAAAGGAGGCGTGACTGCTGTCACGTTGCAATCCACAAACAGAAGTGTCCTTAACGTGTTCTGTCCCCAGTCAGTGGTGTATTTACTTCCGCGGTGTTTTACAGGGTTCATTAAAGTCTTAAGGAAAACATCACATAAAATGCTGTATGTTTATGTCGAAATATTTCTGATGTGGTTAGTGATTCTGGTGCTAATTGATTGGTTGAGGCTGTATTTGTTGTGTCTAGATGTCCTTAATTGATCCCTGAGGGGAAATTTGGGAAACAGTGTCTCCATGAAAGTTGAACCTTTGGAACCTTATCTGTTTTAGCACAGTGTACAGATAAGGAATTGAGAGAGCTGGATAGACTAAAGGATTAAAGCTCTGCTGCATCACTCTCTTTAGGTAGAGATGAAGCAAAGACTAATTTCTACTGGTGCGAATATCAGCAGCTAGTTGAATGGCATTGTGGGTAATGTAGGAAACCAAACCAAACCAAAGTTTGGGGCAGTGGTAGCTCAGTGGTGAAGATGTTAGACTTGTGCTCAGAAGGTCAGTAGTTCGAAATCCCAGCATCGCCACTGCTGGGCCCTTGAGCACGGCCCTTAACCCTTGACTGCTCAGTTGTATAAATAAGATAAGACATAAAGTCGCCCTGGATAAAGGTGTCTAACAACTGTCGTAAATGTAAGTGAAGACCATCATGCCAATTAAAAAAACGTCAACTCAGAATTTCACTACAAACTACATTTTGGATACCATTGAAAGATTAATTTGCAAGTCGTTCAGGGTGGATTTTTCTTTTTAACTGTAGCAGCGACAGATTTCTCATTTGAAACATTTATTCTGAACTCAATATTTGTCTATAATAGTTTGTTATTAGCTTTTTTCAGTACACTGAGTCTATCCACCAGCATTGTTCTGAAAAGATGATACAGTATGTCATAAGTAACATAATATAGTGTATCTTCTAACTCACTGACAGTTTATTTTATTTCTATATGTTGCTGGAGCAGTTAATAGTGTCGATATCGTCTTGTGCTTATGTCACATAAATAATATATTCAGGATTGTGTGTGAACTTCGTTCCTGATTTCTCTCACCCTTCCTGTTCCAGATCGGCCGACTGGTTATTGGTCAGAATGGGATCATGTCTACGCCTGCAGTGTCCTGTGTAATCCGCAAATTAAAAGCCGTCGGAGGAATCATTCTAACAGCCAGCCACAATCCTGGTGGTCCCAGTGGGGACTTTGGCATCAAGTATAACATCTCCAATGGAGGTACAAGAGGCTTGGATGTGTGATGTGCACATCTTATCATTTAAAATGCCATGCTTTCTTATAGCATGGTATGATTTCTAGTCTGGGTTTGACCCTTTTTAGTATCTGAAAGCCAATGTTGTAGGTATGTGGTCCAGTAAACCCACTAATTATGGAGAGGTACAACTTTCGCATCTTAACTATGTATCTTCCACCCGGGATAGTGAATGTAGTGTAACATTAAAGGAAAAATCCACCCTAAAATGCTTGTATATTAATCTTTTTAATTAACATGTTAAGCATCTTCAGTGCTAATACTGCCAATTCAACCTTCATGCTAATACTGCTGTTGACGCCAACGTGCATGTCATCTCGTACAGTCTTTGCCGTAACTCAGCACAGTTGCGTCATATAGGTTAATTGCATTCTGAATATTTGAGTTCAAAGTTTGCAGTCTTCACTACTTCTATTTTGGACCCATATGTTGGACTATGGTCAGTAATGTAGGAGTGGACAAATCATATATTCATTAGTATTATTACTGGGCAAATAAAACCTTCAGTATGCTGCCCAGTCTCATGTTTTTCCTGCCCACAAACCTAATTGACTTTACTAAAAAATGGTAGCTAGCATAATGCAATAACGTATGGTGAGCTAGTTAACTAGTTAAGTACATTAATAACAAACTCATATGTGATTTATTTTCCTTTTCTAACAAAGTTTCTAATGTAGCACATAATGCTCATAGCCTTTACAAAAAATAAGCCAGTCGCTTGCTAAGCTTTCAGCTATGAGATGTGGTGTTCTGTCCCTATTATTCAAGTCTGGCTAGCATTTGTATTTTCTCTCTATATGTTTATCCATGAGGTAACTGCATGTTGTAGCAGGTTATATGATGGCTTTGCATCAAACGTTTCTTTTTTTCGGTTTCTTCAGTGTTTCCACATACATGCACACTCCTGGTTCAGAAAAGATTTTCTGTCATCGATGCATGCTATTTAATCTACCTAGTAAAAACTGTTCTACTGATGGCCAGGTCACATTTTATCATTTTAAAGATTCTGTACACAATTTTAATCATCAAATAAGCTGCTAGTCAGTAGTTTGTAATTCCCACAATATTGCAATGCACACAATATCTCAGAAAACAGATTTTATTGCACATTCTTACCCAAAATATTTGTCCTTCCAGGGCCTGCACCAGAGGGCATTACTAATAAAATCTTTGAGATCAGCAAAAACCTCCAAGAGTACCACATCTGCCCAGAGCTCAAGGTGGATTTGTCTGCTATTGGCAAACAAACATTTGAAGTGGAAACTTTCAAATCATTCACAGGTGAATTCTCAAATTAAGTTACATTCCACTGGTTCATTTTATGTTTATTGCAACTGATTTTTATCACTGTTTTATCTTTTTTCCCTCTGATTTGCTGTAGTGGAGATTGTGGACTCAGTGGAGTCGTATGCAGAGATGCTCAGGGACATCTTTGACTTTGCTGCATTGAAGGACTTACTCTCGGGACCTAATCACATCAATGTCCGGTTAGATGCAATGCATGGAGGTGAGGAATCGCATGTAAGGAAAACTGTATAGAATAAAATAGACCGTTCGTCCAGTAAATATAAAGGTATATAGCTTCATTACAGTAAATTGGATAGAATAGAGCTTTATGGCAGCACAATTGAATAGGATAGAACTTATTACAGTACAGTAGATTAGCATAGAACTTTACAGTAACTTTACAGTAGAACAGAATAGAACTTTATTACAGTACAACTAAGTAGAATAGAGTTTTATTACAGTACAATTGCATAGACCAGATTTATGTTACAGTACAATAACTTAGAAGAGCTACATTACAGTACAATTGAATAGAATAGAGCTTCATTATAGTAATAGAGCCTCACTGTAGTAAATTTGAATAGAAAGTGCAATTGAATAGCATCATATAAGTACAACTGAACAGAATAGAGCTGCATTAGTCAAACTGAATAGAATAGAGTGTGATTACACTACAACAGAATAGAATAAAATTTCTTTACACTACAACAGAATAGAAAAGAGGTACATAGATCAATCAGTTGATCACTTTTTTCATACCAGAGGGAAATTCACCTTTTACAGCAGAACAAAGAGTAACTTTAGAGAAAGAAGTTGCTGTAATCGGCTGCCACTAGCAAAGCGCTATCTTGGGCAGAGCTTTACTATAGTACAAATGAACAGAATAGAGCTTTACTGTAGTACAGCTGAACAGAATAGAGCTTTTCTGTTCAGTTGTACTACAGTACAGAGATTCATTACAATATAACTACATAGAATAGAGCTACATTACAGTATAATTAAATAGAATAGAGCCTCATTACAGTACAGCTAAATAGAATAGATCTTTACTGTAGCACAACTAAATAGAAGTTTCATTATAGTACAACTGAATAGAATTGAGCTTTACTGTACTATAGCTGAATAGAATAGAGCTTCACTGAAGTGCAACTGAATGGAATAGACTTTCACTGCTGTAAAACGTAGTACAATAGTTTTATGCTACAGTATAATAGCTTAGAATGGAGCTTCACTGCAGTGCAATTGAATATAATAGAGCTTCCCTGTAGTACAATTGAATGGAATATAGTTCTATGAAAGCTTTTTTCTTTATTAAAAAATCCGTGCAGAAATCAAGAATTGAGACTTTAACTTTCATAATAGATTTTACACAGCTTTGCTTTCAGGAGCTAAATTATAGTTGTCATTTACAAGAGACAAATCCATTTGCCTTAGTATTGTGATCAATTATGATATGCGAGTTTATTTATTTTTCAGACATAATTTAAGAATGGCCTTTCTGCTGAAGTATGGTGGCTTATGAGAATGTTTTTCATTCAATTATTCTGACAGTGGTGGGCCCCTATGTGAAGAAGATTGTGTGTGAGGAGTTGGGCGCCCCCGCCAACTCGGCTGTTAACTGTGTGCCCTCAGAGGACTTTGGGGGTCACCACCCAGACCCTAATTTGACCTATGCTGCTGACCTGGTCAAAACGATGAAGGGAGGCGAATATGACTTTGGAGCAGCTTTTGATGGTGATGGCGTACGTGTTCATGCTTTTCAATTCCCATTAATCCGATGTTGTTATTGCTATATTAGGGTTGCACAATATTGATAATAATAGCATATTGGAAATATATTGATGCACATTTCTATGATCTTGCACTATACAAACTGACCTTGTCATGTGTCAGAAAAACACTGGCCAGTCATTTGCAGAAAACTTTACCTGTATTGTCTGAGATGGTCAGTGAGGTCTCACAATAAAACTTGAAACTTGTTAAAATGTTCCTATTTGCAAATTTGTAACAATCCTGATGACTCAATTCATATGAAAAGTTATGAAGGTTCAAGTTAACATAGGTTCTTATTTATTACAGGCTACTGAGACATCAGCATCAAAACAGCAATATTGTGATCATTTATTAATCAGAAGCAGAATCAAGTTTATTGCCAAGTACGTTCTCACATACAAGGAATTTGCTTTGGT
>JAOTRR010000018.1:23321505-23335818 GCA_028570945.1 Gogo arcuatus | reverse complement strand
GTTCCATATGTTATTTCATAGTTTTGATGTCTTCAGTATTGTTCTACAATGTAAAAAATAGTCCAAATACAGAAAAATCTGAGTGGGTGTGTCCAAACTCATTATTGGTACTGTATATATAATAAAATTGAAATATACTCAAAATGATAGTTACATACTACCTAATCTGTGTACCAAGTTTATAACAGGCTTCAATTCACAAATCAAATCTGTTTTTCTTCTTTAACTGGTTATATTTCTAGGTAGATGTTCTGAAACAACTCTAACATCATTAAGAGATTAAACCAAGGCAGCAGAAATCTGGTTCCTACTGTAATTAGGTGGTGATGTGGTTAATTTGCTCTGAGACTTTTCTTTGAGGCTTATTGTTTATCTAATAGTCTTATTGGATCTTTCTCTTCTCTCAGATAGTTCCTACTTTGTTTTCTCAGTGAACAGCAAAGTTGGCACTTTAGTCAGACTCATTTAAGGATTTTTTTTGTCCATCAAAGCAGAAATCTTGGAAGAGACTCTGGGGGCTTTTTGTGAGTAAGCACCTAGATTCTGTAAGGAGCAGAGAGCAAAAAGGGAAAGGAGTGAATTTATTGACAACCGAATCAAGATTTTACGTGAGGACAAGGTTTGAGGACTGGGTGAAAGATTTTTATATATTTCATAGCCCATGGTGTAAAGCTGACTATAAACTGCACTATAAAACACCATTGCCTTGAAAAGCCATGAGGCAATGGAGACTTTGGAGCTGCTCCTGGCTGGGGAGATGAGGACAACATGGAATATTCATTATCTAAAGTGAGATGTTTTAGACCAGGAGGATTCAAGTAAAAATTTTTTGAAGGACCAGTGATGACAGGAGTTATCTTTTAATGCTTAACAAGTAATGATTAATTTATGGCTATAAATAAGACAACTCAGTATAAAGTGGTTATGTTTTGTTTCCCACTTGCACTTCACATTACCACTTTTGACTAGCTCCATGGACTTTGAACAGATGAGATCTGTTATCTGAGATCTGAGTACGTGTGACAAAAATAAAGGCTTCAGCCTTGGTTCTTCTTCTTCTTCTTCTTATTATTATTATTATTAATTTGAAGCAGAGAATAAACTCATTTGTCCATCCAATCGTCTTTAAACTTTTTTTGTCGTCACCTTTTTTTAATATATATGAACTTTCCTACTTGGACCAGAAATGGAACGAAAAATGGAAGAAAAAAAATCTACAAAAGTCTGTGAAAACTCTTTCAGTTCTTGATGAGCTTCCTTTTATGTAAATAATTTACACATATGCACGTGATTGGTTGCAACAAGGCACAACAGAAGGTGCAGTGGTTCAGTTAGAAAACTAGTATTGCTGAATGCTAGGCTTTTTCCAATGATGATCGGTTCTGCTACAGAAGTTTTTAAAATGCTCGGTTTGACCCATAGAAATACTTTGCTCGGTCTTCTAGTTGATGACCCATGTTATAGACGTTTTCACTGACTACTTTTTGACCATGACTTCATTTATTTTTCAGTTTGTAGTCACTGCTACCTTCTTTACTTGTACATCTGATGGTCCACTACATTGTTTGCTGTCTTTGGACACAAAGGAATCAGAATGACTGGTGTTGAGGTACAAGTGTTCAGACCACTGATTTTAAAGCATGAATTTTTATTTAGAAAAAAATTAATGTGCAAACTTAAACCAACTTAAGTTCTACTAGCATAAAGTGACCAAGCAGTGAAGGAATGTAAGACTTCCGAGTTTCCATGGATGGAGAAACCATTCAGGTGTTGAGCTAAGGGCTTTGTCTTCACTTGACCCAGGGGAGTATGGGTCTTTCTCACCCAACTTAGCCTATCCTGGGGTCGGTCTTGAAAAGAGGCACCCTGTGTGTCCTTTTCGTAGCCATGAGAATAACTCTGGATCTAAGTAGAGTGCTTGATTGGCATGACGGCAGGCCGGGAGAACGAGCTCAAGGGGGCTGCCTTCAAATAAAGAAGGATGGCGGCTGTGACCGATCTACAGACAGATGGGTGGTGGGAGCAGAGGTTTTGATGAAGGATGGTTTGTCAAAGAGCCAAATCCCCATTCATAGTGGAGGTGGGGCCTTGAGACCAAAGACCTGGGGCGTCTGCGGGGTGTCCGAAACTATAGGAGAAAGAGGAAGTTGAAGCAGAGAGCTCTGCAAGGTTGAGTGGAGGTGAGTGCTGGGAAGCAGCACACACACACACACAGACATGGTGGTATCATTGTCTTTTTAAAAGACAAAGATCAATCCTTTTCCTGTCATTAGATGCTATCTCAATTTGCCTTTTTCCTGATTTACTATACTGTGCAGGCAGACTACGTGCTTTCCACACCAAGGGAGCGCCATCTGCATTTCTTATTTAACCAGGATTTTAGTGTTACTTTTAGCAGATGGCTGGATTTCGCTTCCTTTGCTCTCCCTTTTTCCCACCTGTGAATTTAATTAAGAGCCCTTTGGAGGCTGACAGTTATTAAACCCCCTCACATACCATCAGAGAGCAAGTTGGGAATTAATTGGCACAGCTGAAAGTGTTTCTACATGTGCTCACTGGAGGTTGAGGTAGCTTTCCATTCTTGTTGTGCCATTTAAGGATATGGTACATGTTTAAAGCCCGTAAGTAATAATATAATCCTTTATGGAGATGTTTCACAGCCTTTCTGTCAGTCATCCAGCTTGTGCTGAGGATTATAATAACATTATTCTTATCCCTAACTGCTTTTGGACCAAAGCATTACAAAGGAAGCCTTCTGCTATGCATCATTTACGTTTTTTTAATATATTTGATAGCGTCATGCACGATACAAAAGCTCTGTTGTTATAATGCTCTCTTGCGCCAATACTCTCTGAGTAGTATCTGATTGCTAAACGTTTTATATAATTGTATAGAGGATATATAGTTTGATTACTACATTTTAGGCTAATTGTTCTGTTGAAGGTTGAATTCATTAAGTTGTAAATTAGTTTTGATTACTCTTTAATGCAGATTAATTCTGACCATGAGCCCAGATTTCTGTTGGACATACACACACCTCATAATCCCCAGTGTTAAATTAACCAGTACAGTATTTATACAAGTCAGGCTAGACATAAATGAGCACTGCAAGAGTTCATTCATCATTGTAGATCTTAAATCAGCACTGTGCATGCTTCAAACACACTCCAGAATACTGCATGGTCTGTTATGGAGAACATGTGGTGGCAGGTTTCATATCAGAAAATTCAGCCTTTCCTCTTTCAGATTCGTTTTAGTTTTTCAAGTTTAAATCGTCCCCAGAAGCTCTTTTCTATTCAGTGCATTTTGCCATAATGAATAAATCCTGAAGGAATCCACGTGTCTTTGCTTGGACTGCCAACAAGCTCACGATTTAGCTTGATTTAAGGGTGTGATGAATAACAAAGACTGCTTATGACTGAAATAAACTCAGCACTGTCTCAAGTGTCTCTGTTTCTGGTGATAAAAACAAGACAGAAATGAAGTTTCTGCAAAAGTTTGAGACCTTATCGCTGATTTTATGGTTGTATTGTCCTGCTCTGCATAGGGTCACAAAGATAAAATTCTTATCTAGCGATTTAATACAGACTGCTTTTTATTTTTGCAGACTTGATAAGGTAAGTTGATTACCATGTGACATAATACTGTACAGGCTGAGATGAAGAGATCAAGTGTGCTAGAAGTATTCGAGGTAGAAGAAATGAAATACGCTGTGGTTTTGATCTGACTGAAGATATCAACGATTTAAGGAATTCCTATCCACAGAACAAGACCTTCATCTCCTTAAACTCTCAGCTTGTTATTCAGTAACTGCTATAAATGATTAAAAAAACTTGAAACACACAGAAGTACAAGAGTGAGGATTGTAAGCCTGGACCTGCTGATTGAGTTTGAGAAGTGTATCACCGTCTTCAGTTATTTGAGTTACCTTCTTACTTTGAGAGGAAATATGATATTCAGAGACATGCCACACCATATGCATTTAGCCATGTAGAAAACAGAGAATGAGAGAGAGAGAGAGAGCGAGCTTTATTGAATGTTCATTGTGCTCGTGTGGTCTGTCAGTAATGCTGAACTAAGAAAACACAACATTGTGACTAATCCCAGAAACCACATACTGTCTCATAATACATTGTTTGTGTGCTTGTAATATGGCCTGTGACATTTATTCATTCGTTAATCATCAGTAACCTCTCTATCCTGGTGGATTTGGAGACTATCCCAGGAACACTGGACACGAAGTGGAAATACACCCTGGATTGGATGCCGATTCATTGCAGCCTATGACTTGCTGTGTTTATTAAATGTTTTCATTTTCATTCAGAGAGAATCCTGGGTGGCACCATGTTTCAGCAGGTAGCTTTGCCACTTCACAGCTCCAAGGTTCCCAGTTCAATCTTCAATTTAGGTTTCTGTCTGTGTGGAGTTTTGTATGTTCTTCCAGTGTTTGTGTGGGGGTTTCTCCAGTTCTCTCTAAAACGTTTTAGTCCATGAATTAGCTATTTTAAATTGCCTTTAGGTGAAAATAAGTGTGTAAGTCATGCCCTGTGATTGACTGGCATCCCATACAGGGTATTTTCCTGACTTTGCCTCAGTGTTTTTGGGATAGGCTTCAGATTCACCGCAACCTTGACGAGTATAAAGCGGTTACTGAAGATGAATAAATGGAAAGGTGCTGTATTTCTGTGTCTGATAAGTTGCCCTACTCCCTTTTCCTAGCAAATCTCCAAAGGCATTATGGGTATTATGTACTGTGCATAATTTTTACGCTAACCCAAGGGTATATCTTTTTCAGTGTATTGTGTGATGTTGGAGTCCACAATGCTTTCAGACATGGCTATAAAATGGTAAAACTCCCATCCTAATGCAGTGAATAAGATGCCATTTGGACATCTTTGCCACTGAGAAATAAAAAAAAAATCCATTTCTATAGGGTGTGTTGTGCAAAACCTTTGACACCATGATGTGGACTTACTTAAAAATAAACTGGCAAATAAAATGGATGACTTGTATAAGATTTATATTTTCTCTGCCCTCTGACTGTAATAGGCAGGTTTAAATGCCAATTTGCTTTTGCTTTTCTAACTCATTCTGATTTACACAGGCCTACAGAGGAAATTTCGCTCAGTGCCACGGGTGGTGATTAAGTGTTTCTGCACAGCAGGTGCATAGTGCACTTAGCGGTTAGTTCACACCGCTTAAGTAAGGGTCAAGTCCATGTGTGTTGACTTGAAACAAGAATCCAATCACAGGATAACACTTTTAACTACAACTAGCACACCATGCTGGTTTTTACTTTGAAATAACAAAGTTCTGGAGTTATAATGGCATTACACATGGACTGGGATTAATAGGATTGAAAACGACTTAGCAGGAAGTTGGTCGGCCTCTTGTTCTGAATAAATGACTTTTCCATGACTACATGCAACTTTGCCGCGAATATCCTCTGTTTATGCTCCAAATGGGGCTGAGGGATTAAGGTGGCTGGTATTCGCCTGATGAAAGCAACCACTTTATGTAAACCATGAACTCGTACAGAAAAACATGGAGAACCTTTGAGATTTCACAAAGCATTTGTAGTTTATTACACACAAACACACTACAAATAATAACCATTTTCTGTCCATGTTTTTGTTACTGTATAGTTTGTATAAATGTTCGTTCTGGACCGCAGCACACAATTTTTTTTTTAACTCATCATTTTTCCCCACCACATGCAGAGAAGTTGATGCAGTATATTACAGTATATTATCCCTTCCTTACTATTAAATTAGAGCTGGACCTCTTCACCACTCCTGTCTAGTGTAACCCATGCATCTGGTGCCGTCACCATTCACAATCATCCTCATTAACTCACCCGTGACATGCGTCGCTGGGATCTGCTGCTGTACTGCAACCCTCGGCCAAAGCTTTTACTCATGAAGATCGGAGTGGAACCCTGAGCTCCTCCTGTAAATCCTGCTCTGTGCTTTGAGAACACACTACTGTGAAGGTTCAGCACATTTAGCTTGGCGGTCAATGTTTCACAAAGGGGCTTGTGTTGAAATGTAGAGAAATGCTTTTGGAGAAGTCTCATTACAGCAGCTGTAGATTTTCTGAGGCACACGCCCTCTGGACTAAGGTTCAGGAAAGTTCATAGTTGCATAACATATATATCAATTATAATTTTAAAGCTCAGGAGCACAGAGGTGATATAAGTGGCATTCTTTATAGTGTATATACGCTAGGGTTACACCTCTAGTGCTGTCAGCATCATGATTGAGGTTGAGGATTTTAAGCTTTGCAGTCTTGCCTTTCTCTCAGAGTGCATTTAAATCTAGACTGTAGTCAAACAAGCGTTTTGTCAACATAATGGGGCAAGTGAAATCGCAACTTCAGTAAATATTGTGAGGGAAACATTGTGTTGAGAGATACTTTCAGCTGTATTGTTGATCAGTAGCACAGCTGTGTTTGTACTGTATCGAGATCCAAAATTGACAGTGACAAAGTGACAGGCGACCATGCGTTTTCTATGTACGTGTGACAAAGCAAACAGTGCCATAAGTGACGTTTGACTCGAAATGATATGATGCGATAAAGTGAGAAATCCAAACGACTGACACTGGTTGCTTTGTTAATATACCAGTTAAGCTGGTATGAAGCCTAGCATGTAACATGTAAATCAAATTTAAATACATTTGAAACAAAAGGGATGTGTATAAATCTAATCTAATAGCGGGCTGCAGGCCTTACTTTTTGGCTACTGCCATTTCTCATGAGAACTTAAAAAAGACTGGACAGTGTGCGCCCACAAGTGACAACAAAACCATACTAATATAACAAACTACAAGCGGCACAGGCAAGATGTCACTTACTAGCGTGAAAGTAGGATTAGTAGCCTCTACTGGCATACCACTGTAACAGAGAAAAACTCAGCCAACATGGTTTACTATCCTAGATTGACTCTTGGTTTTCCTGGAAATGGCCATTTAACTCCTTTGTAAACAGTGAGATGTAGAGGATCCTGTGAAAGCAGCACCACCTGTAGCGGTTGCTCCTGTCAGGAGTGTAGCAAATTTAGGGTGAGACTTTTGTTTGTGTCCTCTGGTTTGTCTGCATACCTTTTATCTGAACTCCACTGTGTTTAAGTACATTTGGGACCCAATAATTGGAAACAAGTTGAGCAAACTGCTAGAGAAGGGAATTGGTGTGAAAGTTTTTAAGTATATGTATGAACCTTCAGCCCTTTTTGCATAGAGCAGCCCTTTGAGGTTATTCATCTGTGGCCTCTACTCGCGCTCTGCTTTCTGTCTCTCTAGGAGGGCTTTTATTGTTGACATTCTGCCCTGCTCCATGGCCCTCTCTCTGGGCTCGACTTGTTAGACAGCCCCCTTCTGTGGATGTCAATCCCTGAGCTGAAAGAAGACAAAAGTGGCCTTTGGTTTGCCAACCGGCGAGCAGGTTTGGGGGCGGTACAAGCTGTCCATCAAAGGCGGACGTGCTGAATGCAGGTGGTGGGTGATGCGATGGTCTACAGATAAGGAGTCTGAAAGGGTGAAGCAGAGGGTTCAGGAATACAGGTTCTTTATCTCTGGCTCTCATCTGGATGCTGTATATGATTTTCACAAGGCTGGCAGTGTTTACAGAAGACCACAGAAGCAGGAACACAGGGTTTAGCTTATATAGGTCACAGCAGTCTGCTTGATAGGATTCGGAGACAAGGAACATTCTTTCATTTTGAGAGATTTTCTCCATCTCCCTCCTGTTTTCTGCCTCATCTCCTGCTTTTTATCTCTTTTATCTCGGTATGCATGAAAGCAATCTTTTGTGTCTCAGTTGGTCTTTATCTGTGGTCCTCTCTAAATCAACATTTGTCTTTCCTTTGTTTTTCAGCCAATTTTCCTCCTATTTTAATTTTCTTATTCCTGCATCCTCTTAGCCTTTTTTTTATGAGATCCCAGTAAGTGGAGCCAGGTAACTGTGTTTCTTCATGTGTTTTCAGTTCTAGGATCTCTGGGACCTTAATGATCCAGAAGTCTTAATAACCGTGTTTTTTGCTCCTCTGTCATATTCTGTCATTTTTGTGGGAGGAAAATTGGGGTTCTGTTCTATTTGTGATAGATGGCATTTGAGCTAAAGTCCACACTAGACAACCATGGACTATTCCCTTTGGCAAGGATTTGTCTCTTGTTATAATTGACATTGACAGCACTTTGATTTGCTTTTGGCTTAAAACAGCCAAAGGACTAGTCTTTGAGATGAAGCCAGAACCACTATATTTGTTATTCAGAAAGAAAGGTAAAAGGTTTCGCTGACTTTTACTTTTAAAGGGCTCATTTCCAGCAATTTCAGTCTAATTTATACTGAGAAAAGAATCGAAAACCTGTTCACCTCTAAACTTATTTAAACTAGATTTCTAAGGGCAGTTGTTAAAAATTTATCAACAAACTATTTTCACTAATTAAAGCAAATTCAAGTACAACCATTAAAATTAACAATAAAAAAAGTTTTTGGATGAGACAGACATGAGAAAAAGTCTTACCATAGTTGTTCTTGCGCAGTTTTATCCAACTTTACAACACTGGAGCAAAAAAAAAAATTCCCATCTTTAAAAGGACAAACTGAAAAGGTTTAGAGCTTATTTTGCAAATACCTTTAGCTGAATAATTCATAAATCTGTTTTTAAAAAAAACAAAACCTAACCCTTAAACTATTATTGTAAGTGGGCTTCAATTAAACTGCTTTTTTGTTTGCAACTTGTTTATAAGCAAGTGTCAAAATGATTGTCCATGGCAATTGCACATACTGTACAGATGCAATAGAGATTAGGTCATAAGACCATGTAGTATACCTTTTAACATTTATCATTTATGGTCCAGTGCGCGCGTACACACACACAGCCCCTTCATACACACTACATATTTTACTTGTCTACTTGAAGTCCAAACTATGCAGAAATATACTAGCTATGAACAGCTATGAATGTACAGATTGAATCCCAGAGGAACTCATTTGAAGAAACATCTGGGTCCTTACCAAAAACTGTAAGGTAATCTTCCTCATAAAATATAGTTCACAGGTCTTGAAGATTTCATTAGTACACAGTAAGACTGTTTCCTTCTCTCTGTCACCAAGTATGGCTCCTAATCTTTCTACACCGACTAACTTGAAAGTTGGTGCAGATGTTTATATAAGATTAAAGCTGACCCAGCTGTGCACATCTGGACCTGTGAGGAAATGTCTTCAGTAAGGAAAATGAATTCTTCTTCTTTGTCGTCATCGTCTTCTTCTTTGTCATCGTCTTCCTCTTCGTCGTCGTCATCTTCTTCTTCTTCCTCATCACTTTCCTGACAGTGCTATTACTATTGCAAAAGGATGGTTTGATTAGACAAAAAGTAGTTTTCTTAATTGATTATTTTTCAGAGACTATGTGTGTTTGAGGAAATGGAAAGCTACTAGAGTCTGGTACCTTTCACTTCTCTGACCACATCCAAGAGCTGCTTAATTATTAAATTAAATCTCAGACTTGTGATTGCATGTATGTGTGCACACATGAACATAAGATAGCCAGTGAGATTGTTGCCTTCAAGATTCCGAAGCTTGTAGCCAGAAAAGCGTAGTGAGTTTAGCCCATAACCCAATTAAAATACAAAGCTTTGACTATTAAACGAAGAAACCCTGATATATCCCTAACTAATGTGATATATCTTTTAACCACTTATGCCACTCATTGTCTTTTCACCATAATTCTCAGTATCTGCACTACAGTTTTGCCAAAACCTCATTCCCAACCAGTGGCATGCTGTGCCATGGATCCACTTATCCAGTGCATCTTTCCTCTCCCATATCAACACAACCCCCCCAGGTTTCAGGACACAGACACAGATTGTCCAGCTTGCTGCATATTACCAGGATAACAGTGGGAGCCTGTGCATGCTTTTAATGTTTTTCAGGCATATTTAATATGATGCAAGTCAACACCAAAGCAAAACATGGCTTCACAGCAGAAGGGGCCATCTCTGTCTCTTTTGCCATTTGTTTCTGGACCAAATGAAAGTGGGACCAGAAGTAATACATTGATTGCTGTTCACACTCTATACAAGATTCCATCCTCCAAAATGCTGTGGCCCTGTTTCAAAAGCATCAGCTTTGCATTGTCCAGATCTGGAATGCATGACTGCATTTATCACAGCTTAGTAAGATTTTTACTGTTCCCCGTGCGCAATATTGTCAGTGCCATGTCGTGGGTATTGGGAAACTGTTAACAGATGACTGTAAAAATTTAGTTTGTCTTTTTTTTTTTTTTTTTTTTTGTAGTCCTGGAACATATTTCTAGGGATCAGTTCGGATGGATGTTGAGCATGTGGATTTAAAAGGGTATGATTTTGATTAATAAGAGCTTTGAATAATGTAAGTAAAGAATTTCCTCTGCGTTCTTCCTTAGTCATTTTTTTGGGTCTTCTTTTGTTCGCCTCACGAACTGTTGTGACACTGTTTCATATGTTTTCTCAGAACATCTGAGGGTCAGAAAGTGGAAAAAGTAGAAGGACACGTGGGCAGCACATGAAGAAGCGAGGCAATGATTTTGGAAAACTGAGGCAAAAAAAGTGATGGTATAGCTTCGGTTGTTTATTAACATTTTATGGCTCTGTGTTGTTTTTAAAAATACACATTTTTCCATCTTATGCTAATTAATTTCAGGCCCACATGGGGCCTGGAGAAGTAGCAATGTGCTTATGGTTGAAGTGAGAAATACCAGTCTTTATAGTCAAGTTTGGTAGTCTTATTATTGGGATTTAACCTTTAACGCTCATCGTCATTACTTACCTCAGATGTCTTCAAATGTCGTGTGTTGTAAAAAGCTCAGGCTTACAGTTCCATCTAACCATCTAGCCAGGGATTGTTTTATTTGTTGGTACAGATTCAGAGATAAAGGGACAGATCTAATAGAGCTTTCACCAGACAGGGCACCTTTAGCCTCGCTGTTAATTTCTGATATAAAAACATTGGACCTCACACAAGTACCATTTGTCTGAACCGATTCATTCTTAAGTCACTTCTACGAGTGATTTTAAGAGAACTTACCGCATTCACCAATTTTCTTTTAGGCACGAACACAATTTACAAGTGGTCCAGATCTGTTATAGGAGCCATGTGCAATTAGTCTACTGTTATCCAAACCTACGTTTCTCATTAATAGTTTGTATATTTCAATATTTTTAAGCAATTTTGAGTTTGAAAGTCTTATATAATTAATAATAATGTTGACATTTATCCTGTTTGACTCTACAATTCGAATTATAACATAATTCTAAATTTTTTCATATAGCCTAACGATAACATCATTCATTTAACTTGGCTATTGATGCTATTGTTTGAGTACAGTATCAATATGAATATCTCAGACTACAAAACGACTTAAATTATGCAGTAATTTAAGGTTAATTGAAGCTCCTAAAGCAGGACTTCAGTCACCGGATACGTAAAGTTGTTCTTGTTAGTCTTTGATGCCATTTTTATGAATGAACACTTCCTGACATGGGGCAGGACACATAGCCTTGTATGGTATTATTGGGGTGTTAATTATGCTAATTTACAATTCTCATGAATGCGCGCTGGGTCATTAACATGGTTATCTGAAGTTAGGAGCGTTTGCTGAATCTGATGTGGCACACTTGTACAAGCCCACCGTACAAAAAAGTACGAGGAATTTAATATAAGAATACAAAAATGTTTTTGCATGAGTAATTTCAATATAATTTCATGCAAATTCACTAATCAAGAAATGATTCATTAACCACTATCTGTTGTTCTCCAGTGGCTTTCTTTAATTGTTTCGTTTTGTGCCTAACCTGCTAAATAACCTGCTAATACATTCAACATAGATGCAAAAACTCCACTCAGTCAAGAGACCATAAAGTGTCAAGTGAATTCATAACCGTAGCATCTGTTTTTACTATCAACTATGATTAATCAAATTGTCATCTGTGTGTGTTTTGAAGCAAACAAATATTTGACCTGAGATGAGCTTTCTGAGTCCTGTGTTTTAGCCTTGTTCGCAAGTCGTGATGGGGGTATGGGCAGAAACGTGTAGGAATTGTAAATGACAGGCTTTAGCACTGGTGAGTGGAGATGGAATGGACTGACGGCATTGTAATGAGAGAGCTGTCTTACCTTTGATCCTGGATATTGAGATATTTACTGAACTCTTGTGGAGGGCGAAGTAGCTCCAGGCTGTTTTGGAAGAGGTTTCATATCAATGCTATTTTACTGAAGGTACTTTTACATGGATTTGTGTGCTACAACTGTAATAAAATGGTATGAAGCATAAGGATTGGCAGTAATGGTGGGTGTACGTGTATGCATTTTTCTCAGTGAGCAGGACGGAAAAGGGCAATTTACCATGTTCTATTTTGAGTTGGATTGCACTGCATTTATTTTTTTTAAACATTATTGAACAATTTTGTTCTGGAGCCAAAGAACTCATTTATTTTTACATATCCATATCTAATAACGATTTTCATCTGTTCTGAAATTCTATCAAGTTTAGAGTTCAAATAAACCACTTCATTACTGCCAGTGATGCCACTTACAACAGTTTAATCCATCTCTTCCCGTAATTCCTCCTTCCCGTAACTCTTGGTACTGTCTCGACTTATAGTGAAGGATTTATAAAAGCTTAACTGGCTAAAAGTGAGGGATGTTTAATTTTGGGTTTGATCTGGATTTACCTTTACTGTGGGCGACTGGAAGTATTTATGGTTTTTACTCTTCTTAGAGCCCAAGTTGAAGGAAAACAGTAAACGCAGCAGAAAGAACATATGGAATATCTGCAGTCTGCTTTTAAAGTCCTGTACCATTTATCAGATAATTCCAAGGTCTTTTGCTTGGTTGTGTTATTTATTAGAAGTTACTGAAGTGGGATCCAGCTATGCGAAGAGCTGTGTGGTGCCAAGAAGATTGTTACTGTCGTGCTAAGAAGAAAGTTCCTCACTTAAACAAGAGTTGGTACAGACAAGAACGGGTACATTAGTGCTGGCTGTTTTAGGAACTTTAAACATCAATAGCTGCAAGGATGTCTATGGTGATTGTAACAAAGTACCATTTTGCACTTGTGTAAATTTGACTTTCTGCTTCCTGCCACCACGGCTGGTCAAACAATGAAATGGCACTATCTTCAACCCCCAGGTGAATTCAAGGGGATATTTTTCAATGTTGCAGCTAATTTTGCCCAATAAAGTCAGCAAATCGCAGCTCACAGAAGGCGAGTATTTAAATTATCATATAAAAGTCTTTAAGTGGAAAGAACTTGGGTACTAGTTGGTATTCACACACATCCACGAACTAATCTGACAAAATTTCTGACAGGATTTTTAAGTCATATTCATAAATGCTTGTAATCTCTGCTGCTAACACTAAATTAGTTCCCATGAGCTAACCGTACAGGCTTTCTGACAGGATTTTAGACATCATAAATGTCTAAAATCTCTGCAGCTAAAGGGTTGTACACATTTAAAGCTATCTGCATGTTGCCCATCGTTTTGTAGCTGACAGTTGGTTGCTGTTGGCCGTCCACATATAAAGCGATTTGCTCGTCGCCCATGTCTCCTTGTGGTAAACATTTTGGGGAACTCCGTGTTGGCACATGTCTGTCAGTCAACGGTATCCTTTGGTCCCACTGGTAGTCGCTTCAATCACGTTTCCTCAAAGTTGAGATTTGTTTAACTCTGTACCTGCTCACTGGTGAGCAGTCGCCAATGCGCCTGTCATTGCTCCAAGTGACCAGAGACATTCCATGGTCTCTGGTTTCCACATTGCTGCTAGTGTCTTCCTGTGTTTATGCCTCTAAAACAAGTCAGCTGGCTGCCAATCGCTAACCTGACTCAATTTCTGAAAGGATTTTTAAGTCATATTCATAGATGTTTGTAATTTCCACTGCTACCACTAGACTGCTAGATGTTTGTAATTTCCACTGCTACACTAGACCTATGAGCTAATCTGACATGTTTTCTGGAAGGCTTTTAAGTCATATTTATAAATGTTTATAATCTCTGCGCTAGCCAGCTAGCTACCATGTGCTAATCTGACAGACTTTTTGACTGGATTTTTAAGTCATATTCATGAATGTTTATCTCTCTGCTGCTAGCCAGCTAGTCACCATAAGCTAACCTGACAGGCTTTCTGGAAGGCTTTTAAGTCATATTTATAAATGTTTATAATCTCTGCTGTTAATGCTAGCCAGCTAGCTACCATGAGCTAATCTGACAGGCTTTTTAACAGGATTTTTAAGTCATATTCATGAATGTTTATCTCTCTGCTGCTAGCCAGCTAGTC
>JAOTRR010000018.1:23277527-23290172 GCA_028570945.1 Gogo arcuatus | reverse complement strand
TTTGATGTCTTCAGTATTGTTCTGCAATGTAGAAAATAGTCAAAATACAGAAAAATCTATAAACGAGTAGGTGTGTCCAAACTTCTGACTGGTACTGTATAATCTAATTGCTAACTAACTAGTACATTTTTTTCCCCCTTGCCACAATGTATTCAGGATACTAACATTGGCGTTGTTACTGTACTGTTACAGTGAGGGAATTTGTTTTCTGTCCAAACTAATCTGATTTGGTCAGAGACGCACAGCCTAAAAATCATGAAGTATAATAAAATCTTATATAAAAATCGTTTATAACAAATCAATCTCATTTGGCCTGTAGTCTGAACAAAGCCTCAATAACCCTAACAACCCTAAATGGATGCGTATGCCACACTGTTATGAATCGGTCACAAACTCCAGTCCCTGTCCCTGATCACGATGAGTAAGACAGCACATGTAGATCAGCTGAGATCTGAGATGAGTCTGTTCTTCACTATGCTCTCACTAGCAGAGCTGTGTGTGTGGGCTCCCGGGGCATGGCAGAGTCCACTACACCATTCCACATGCCTTGGACCACTTCCTGCCTCAAACCATCGTCTGAGAAGAGCCAGGCATGGTTAGAATCAACACACACAGTTCACAGTTCACCTTTACTTTTGCCCATGAGCTTAAAGCACATTACAGACTGAGTCCGGTGTCACTTTTCTTTACCCAACACCTTTCTCTGTGTCCCTGTGATTAATGGAGCCTCCGCCCATATTCATCACTCAGACCTGCAGTGCCGGCCCTCAGGGAAACCTAGTGGACTTAGGGGTAACAGAAATCTATTCTGTTTTGCTTTGTGCTAATTAGCAAGAATTTGCAGATCCAGTTGTACATAGTACATGCTAGTAGATTTTGAGGGTTAATAACCCTCGAATGCTATAACCCTTCACTCGTACTTTAATTTAGGCAATATATAAGATGCCAAGGGATGTTCAGTTTTTTAAAGGTCAAGGAAATGTAAATATGATGCAGAGACCCACACTGAGAGAGATTTAATTTGAGAGCTGAAAAAGTATTGACCATTATTGTAATGCTGAATATGGGAAGCCATAGGGGCCAGATGGGACAGTGCTGGGAGGAGTTTATCAGGCTGCTTCAGTGGTCCTGGGATGATCCTTTCATTTTCAGGACAGAGGAAAGTGGATGGATGAACTGTGCATAGCAGCAAATGTACTAGAATCTGTTGTTTTTCTCAGAGTGATGTTTTGTGCTTATGAGAGCCAAGATAAGGTTTAAACATGCAAAATTCTCACTTTTTTAATGTTTAAAACACACGCACACGCACACACGGACCAGTACACTCCGTCAGGCACCACAAGATCGGCTTGTAAAACTCTGGGCAGGCGTGAAAATAAGGAGGTGGTTTAGAGTTTTACAAGGAACACACTCTAGCACTTGAGAGTGTGAAAAGAGTTGTTCACCCCACTCAGTGTTAGTTCATGTGGCTCTATTCAAACCGTTAGCTGTAAGCCAAAAAGTACCATGCTGTAATTTCAGCATGCTTTGAAGATCATATGCTGTAGTTGTCTTTTTGAATATGATGCACGAGTCATTAAATGTGTGAAAAGCTGCCCATGTGCCATTCCTGCTGAGACTAAAAGTGAAAGAATGATGGGTTTATACCGGGTCAGCTAATAAGTTTTGGCACGGTGTGGCACGAATGAAAAAATAATTGTAATATGTACAAAACCAAGATCACTAGTCAGTGTATTTTCTGTTATTTTCAGTTACTCTTTTTGCTTTTGTGCCACCTTTTTCCTGCTTTACACTGAAAAGAAAGCTCATTAAATTTATTTACTTAATTGAAATGTACATCCATACAACATACATCAGTACCACGTGATTTGAATTGTGTTGCATTAACACGGTTTGTTTTCCTCTATCCAGCATGATTTCATCATGTATTTCCGAATCCCTGAATAAAATCAGACTCCGCACTCTGAGCTGAAGATCGACCCCAGGCCACCGGCTTTCAGCAACATTCACATTCCCGCTGCACTATTCTACTGCACATGTTCAGTCCAAACATCCTCGTGAGATTTCATAATGTAATTGGTTTATGTTGATACTTAATTGTGAATTGAACACGCTCACTTTACGTAATTCAATCTAATAATTAAAAACTTTAGTAATTAAGTTTAGTATAAGCAATGAAATCTTAAGAAACTTCTTCGTAGTTTTATGTCAGCTATACGTAATATTTTTTCTTAAATCTGACAGACCACATATTCAGTTTTTTCAGTGTATGCTGAGCCAAATTTTGGGCTTGTGATTAAAGAAAACTCCATTTACCTGATTCTAAAATTGGTAATATTTTGAGGGTTACAAAACAGTAGGGTTTGGGTTTAGCACTTTTGAGAAATGAACAGCTTTCATTGCGTATGTCAAAGTCTCAGATCTCACACATGCAATTACACACTAAAGATGAGAGGTATGAAAATTTAATATCACCGTTATAGTTACCAAAATTATCAGGGTTATCAGTATTATCGCAGTATTGTTAAAATGTGCTGCACATGTTCAGAAAGTACTGATATACAAACTGAAATCATTTCACCAAGTTTTATATATATATATATATATATATATATATATAAAATGAATTTGTCTTTAATAATGAGGGTATTTAGCAGCTACAAGGAAAAAAGGTATATTAAAAAGCTCTCCCTGCTAATGGGAATTTAACAAACACGAATAGACAACACTTGAAGTGGTTTTGCCTTTGTGGTGGGCTCGTTTATAGTGCTAGTGCTGCTATAATTTGAAGTCCTCCCAGACTTTTAAAGCCTTGGATCTTTGGAAACTTTTACACTGAACCTCTTTCGCAACCGAGTTGAACTCCAGCCACCATGATTTTTTAAAACTGTAGTGTTGACTGGAGTCGACCAATCAAGTACGTGATATGAGCGCACAGAGCAGGTGCAAGGATGGTTTACCGCTTGCAGGTCAGGTGTATGCACGTGCAGGGGTTTGGAGAATGGAGACTAATTAAACGCCATACAAAAATAACTGATGTCTTGCACACAGCATTTACGTAGTGATATTTTGAGACTGTTGCTAACTTTGGTTGATGCCGGACAATATTTAACATGATCTTATCAAACCACGGTAAGCAACTGCGGTTTTAATGATAATTAAAAATTGAAACGGTAATACTAACTGTTGGGAATTTTTACCATAGTTTACTGTGAAACCAGTAACCTTTTCATCCTTATTACACACTTGTTACAGTTCTCAGTATTATAAAATGTAATACTGTGCAAGTATCCATATACTTGTGTGTTGTTTCTTAGAAGTCAGTAAATCATGCTTTCACTCTTTAATAGTTATAGTTGGTGCAGTGCATTTCTGTTTTTGGTGTTGAAAGAGATGCACGACAAAAAAAACAGCCTCCAAATTCATACCCATACATAACAGAGGCACAGTGTAAGGCTAAACGAGTCAGAGTGAGTATTTCTGGTGCCACAGGCCTCCCTGTGTGGCGGTACACTGGAATCATGGGGGGATATCGTCAGCTTGTAAAACTTTAGGAGCTTCTAACCTCAGCCAGCCTTTATGTCCTGTGGAGGGCCTTGTGAATATGAGCAAGGTGGTGACATCCTCGCTTAGCCTTCAGATGTGAAGGGTCCGGATCCAGAGCTGGGAGTTTATTCCTAATACCAGCACTGGAAAATTAGATCTTTTGGGTTTTCATGTCAGAAGGGTTTTTATGCACGTCTGCATTCAGACCTTAAATAGCACTGCTTGGCCAGTTGCCCAAAACAGAGGGATGTTTTCATTACACAGAATTGTATTAAATCCAATGCCACTGGTTGAAAGCTTGGCGTAGCCACACCATTTCATGCTGAAATTGACATTTTGTGTATGTAAATACACTCATAAAAATTTTGGAATGTCATAAGAGCAATATAAAATATATAAATATGACATTTTGATATAATTCATTGTAAGAACCTGTATCCCCATTTGTCCAAAGCCCTGGAGGGACAAATTTATTATTATTATTATTATTATTATTATTATTATTATTATTTAGTGCATGTGGACCTGCTGAAATCTTACTCTGATGCAATAGTTCTTTCAATAACTGAGTTTATATGGCATGTTCATTATTATTACACAAGTATGAACTAAACTTACTGAAAAGTCGAATCAGAGCTGATGACTGGTTATTTTATCCATGTTTTTTTTAAACTTCTTAATAACTTCTTAATAAACTTATTAACTCTCAAACTAGCAAATTGAGGCATGAAATAAGTAACTAATTCATTATCATGGCTAGTTAATATGTGCCAACTAATTTGTAGTGATTGCAAATTAACATGATAACCACGCCTAGGATTATTCATGATAGTCAGCCTTGATATATTTCCTATATGTTTGGCTACATCTTTGTTGCGTCTTCTCATTTGTACATCACCATATTAACCCAAACTGTGTATTTTCCCTACTGTTTAAACTTGGTCACCAGCTCTGAATATGGCCCTTGGGGTCCATTCTTCAGTCTGTCATGTTGATAGAATTTCATGTTTCACTGACAGCTTTTTCATTGTATTCATCCACACTATTGTTTGTCTGTTGTATTCTATTGTACTGCACTTGCTCCTATCCTGCTCTGTGGCTTTATTTGATGTATAGAAATTGTCCTGTGTGTTGCTCCATGCCCCTGTCAGGCTACATCATACCATTATATACATGTATATTGATCAGATTTTGTGACATGGCTAGATAAGGTTTTTTAATCATTTTAATGGTGGACAAATGATAAATTAATTTACTAGTCAACCAAGCACGTAAAAGCTCCAATTAGGTTTCTGAGCAAGCAAAACATGAGACTGGGCAGCACATGAGAGCATTTGCTTGCCCGGTGGGCTAGTAAAATGGTAGCTAACATAATGTATATCTTATGACGAGGTAGTTAAAGGTGCACTATGTAGGATTTAGTGACATCTAGTGGTGAGGTTCCAGATCGCAACCAACTGAATACCCTTCCTCCAGCGTTCCCTTTCCAAGTGTGTATTAGAACCTACGGTGGCCGTCAGGTGCAGTAATATCTGACTGCAGAGCCGTGACAGCGATATTAAGCTAAAATAAAACCACGCTAGTGTCATAACCACTTTTGAAGCTTTTACAGTTTTCTTCCTGGTATGTGGTTGGTAGGTGGTTTGCGTGGGCTTTATGTGTACACTTGGGCAGGGATCGCACTGACCAGCACTAGTAGCGGCAGATGCGGCTGATTTTCTGTTGTTCGATATGGTTCGGCAGTGAAACGGTTGACACAGCTAGCATTATGTAGCGTGATGTAGGAGCAGAGCTTTGGTTCAAGTTGAACTTGATTCAACTTTCTGAGCATATCGCAATGCTCATCAATGTCAGTTTAGTGTATCCTAGGAACGTTTCAGGTGGTTTGACCAATCAAAGCAGTAACATTCTTATAGGGGCAGGACGTCTGAAATGACAAGAAGAATTTTTTGTGAAAGCAGTGTCTCCTGGACCCAAACTGAACAAGCTTCTCTCGCTCTCACTCTTTCTTTTTATTTTCCTCACGCTCAGTCCCAAAGCTGCTAAGAGCAAAAGTCTATTACTGGTATCCATTTTTCCAAGTCTTTTTTTTTTCCATTGGTGTACAGAATATTAGTGCTTCGCGTAGAGATAAAACTTCATTTGAGTCATAGAATTATTATGACTCAATAATAATTTATTATTATTCTTATTATAAATTATTTTTAAAAAATTATTAAACAGGGAAGCCATGGCCTAAAGGTTAGAGAAGCAGCTTTGGGACCAAAAGGTTGCAGGTTTGATTCCCTGGACAAGCAGGAATAGCTGAAGTGCCCTTGAGCAAGGCACCTAACCCCTTAACAGGTTAAACTGTGAGCATAATATTGTTTTATTGGAGCCACCAAAACAAACAAGAATATAACTTCACTGACATTTCTTCATTTTTGTAGCGGCTCTTCTTCTGTTTCCCTTGGCCGCTTACAGAGCAGGTTACATAACAATTGTGATACAAAAAACTTCTCGGAGAGCAAAAATCTTAAAGCAAAAAAAAAAAAAAAACTTTACTAATCCAGTATTGACAGTTACAGATTACACATTTGGTCAGAAAACCGTTACTCCTCACCTGATTGTCTTATTTCTGTTATTATTTCCACATCCAGGAACACTACATGGAATGTACCATTACAATATCAGACAGGGGGATATTCTATACAAGCAAAACCACTGATGCAGGTTAATTTAATTACTAAATTAAAAGAAAAAGCAAACAAAAAATCAAATTAAAAGAAAAAGCAAACCTATACTGAACACCATCAGTCTCTTAAAAAGCCTGCTACATTCTTTGTCTTTCTTCCTTCTTCTTCGTCTTCCTTCTGGTGCTGGCTGCCACATTTAAAAGTGCAAAACATGCCCTCTAGAGCCAGTGTTTGGTTTGTCTGTTCTGGGCTAATGTAACAGAGCAACATGGCGGCTCCATGCAAGAGGACCTTCTCCCTATGTAGATATGAAGGGCTTATTCTAAGCTTCCGAAAACACAATGATTCGTAGTTACTGGTGATTATACACTACTGAAAACATAATCGTGAATACTGTGTTCCATTTCTGCTAATAGATCCTGCTAAATCCTACACAGTGCACCTTTAAGTGCATTACGTAACTGGTATATGCATTCCCAGAGATGGGATGACTGTGTAGCTATTTCGTTATCCTCTCCTAAGGTTACAATGTTGCATCATGTTTGAACCCATGACAAAACGTTTTATTTTGCTCTTTTCTTTTCAGCGTATCCA
This sequence comes from Gogo arcuatus, assembly GCA_028570945.1. Lineage (NCBI taxonomy): Eukaryota > Metazoa > Chordata > Actinopteri > Siluriformes > Anchariidae > Gogo > Gogo arcuatus. Next base: position 23,283,357 of record JAOTRR010000018.1, on the reverse strand, counting down.
CATATGTAGCTGTTCCTGATTCTGAAGGGTTCCTCTGTGTACACTAATTAATCCACATAGTAAAAATCATTCTGCATTCATGCAGTTTGCTCCTCAGCTGATGGGTGTAGTGCAGCAGGTGGTGGGATTCAGGAGCACATGATAGTTACAGTATTCAGTAATAATAAGTAGGGTTTAGCACACGATAGTTACAGTACTCAGTAATAATAAGTAGGGTTTATGTTTTTTTCTTTAGTTCTTAAACCTACTTGTGTGCTTGGCAACTATGAGTAAAACAAAACTGCTAGCCCAGACATGAAATCTGAAACAAGGCTACTGATTTTTCTACCACTGTTATTTAATAATGAGCCTAACATTTACATTACAGGTATTTAGCAGACGCTCTTATCCAGAGCGACATACAACAGGACCCTGCCATACCCACAGAGGCAGGCAGCCCAGGGAGCAGCTGGGGGTTAGGTGCCTTGCTCAAGGACACTTTAGCCGTTCCTGCTGGTCCAGGGAATCGAACCGGCAACCTTTTGGTCCTAAAGCTGCTTCTCTAACTATTAGGCTACGGCTTCCCTAACAAATAGTACAGGCATCATTTAACTGTATTAGATTTTATACAAGTGAAGAATAATATGCTTTGGGATTTAGCTTATCTCTTAGAGGTAGTAATACGAACTCTGTGTGTCCACTGGCAGCCTCTCTCTCTCTCACACACTTGGTTTTTTACGTGTGGTTTGGCACTGAAACATACACTGGAGCAGTAATATTTGGTGCTCATAACATAGCTCAACAGAAGTGTTCAACTGAACTCAAGAATTTGCTTTTTGTTTGTGTCACTTTGGTACTTGGATAGAGTTTTGTATGCTCTGCTTCCCTTCAGCAATTCACTGTAAATGTTCCATCCAATAATCCATCTCCTTCAGTCTAACTGTAGCATTGAGTGTGTGCCTGATTGTTGCCAGCCATGTTAACTTGTCAAAAATCAGCTTTTGCTGATTCTGCAACCTTTCACCACGCAAGCCAGAAGACAAAATAAACTCTCCCAGTGAGCCATGTTAAATTAAGTTAAAGTTTTAGCATTTCATTTGGCATTCGTGTCTTTTGCAGCAGGTCAGCTATCCTGTAGAAACGTGGTGTTCAGATGTTGCTGGCAAAGCTACAGCGTCCTTGGTGATTCTGCGTGTGGGCTCTTTAGAGGAAATATGCTGATGAGCCCTATTGGTACTGCTCCAGCATGCTGCTCATCATCTCTCAACAACAGAGCAACACACATACACACTGAAAACACAAACGCACAGACACACACACACACACACGCGCCTTGTTTGTGTTAAATTGGGTGGCCCACAGTTTCACTCTATGAACTGCATGTCCACATGCCTCAGGCATTTATCTTTCTAAATGAAAAGGAAATGACCTTTAATCTTTCCTTTAAATGTTCATTTTCCTTCATTAAAATGGAATTAAAAAGGATTTAAGAAAATTAAGTGCAAACCAGCCCTTTAAATGTCTTTGTCTTTTTATGAACATATAAATGCTGGTTTTAAAGGGATTTACAGAGAATTTTAATTCAGGAAGTGGATTAAACTAAAATGAAACATTAATTAATTAATTCATTCCTCTTGATTAACCACTTTATCAGGGTCATGGTCGATCCTGAGCCTATCACAGGAACACACTCATTCACACCTGGGCACAATATAGAGTAGCCTGTCCACCTATGAGCATGCTTTTGGTAGTTGGAAGGAAACCGGAGAACCCAGATGAAATTCATGCGGACATGGAGAACATGCAAATCTCTGCAAGACAGTCACTCGAGCTTGTGGTTAGGCATGTAACGATATATCGTACGACAATAAATCGTGATACAAATTTATGATGATTCAGACTGATGAAATAAAAAATGAATAGCAATTATTAGACTGCGTAATCTCTTGCTGTTTAGACAGCAGAGGGCACAGTAAAGTACAATAACAGGAATACACGTGACTTCATCCTAGCGGAAGTAACACAGCTCTAATGCCACGAAAACACACAAAAAACAGATCAAGGGTTGTTGTGTGATTGACTGTACAAATAGATTTAAAAAGAAATCAGACCTCTCTTTTTACAGTCTGCCGAAAACTAAAGAAAAGAGAAGCAAATGGAGCTAGTAGAAATGTTCATAAAAGTTTATTAAAGGAAAACAAAACCCAGAAATAAACACCGTTTGCCGATCACGGCAAGTGCCCTGATGTGCCCCCCCTGCATGTTTAAATTAAAACTTTATAACAACAATTTACCCATTTTAAAAGTTATGATATTGCTAAAAATAGGCTTACCTGGATGCAGCCATTTGCGCTGAAACCGGATATCCGCCTGTGACGCAACCGGGTCACTAGAACGCCGTTTACCTTCGTTACACAGAGCCATCAAATAAAGGCTTCCAATTCTATTTTTTTTTAAAAATCCCCAGGCTCCACTGCTCTCTCTCTCTCTCTCTCTCTCTCTCTCTCTCTGTGTCTGTCTGTGCTGTAATGTATATGTGACAAAGGCTTCTAATTCTAAAAATCTAATCTTAAATTTTCTGTAACTGTGATTTTTACTGGCAACAAAATCCGCGAATCAACAGATTTGTATGTGTCTGCTCACTGTTTACGTGTGTGTGTGTGTGTGTGTGTGTGTGTGTGTGCACACGTGCGCGTTCATTCACTGCTTCAGTGATCGGTCTTATTTTTACAGCCAAACGCTTGACACTCTGGCATCTTTAGGACTGTTTACAACAATTTAGAAGCAATATATATCCACTAGATCTCAGCCCCAGTAAGTCATGTGGTGGGTAAGTGACGTCACAATCTGATGTCTGATCATGCCCAGGGTCATTTTATTTTAAAAGAAAAGCAATCTGTACATAGTATACAGGTACAAATATGAACAAATGAGAATAATCAAACATGTCTTGTAGGGATATCATCTGTCAGTATAAAGGAGTTTATTTTTGGGGTTTGATTTTAAGAAAAGGCCTATTTGTTAACTTTTTTCATTTTTAATAATAGGAATATTATAGTTAATAGTCTATTATATTTTACTCCAACCTTTACAAATATGGGTAAGTAATTATTTTTGGTTATTAAGAAAATGAAACAAGGGTTTTTTTGTTTTGTTTTGTTTAATTTAACAAAAGGAATATTTAAGTTGATAATAGGAAAAGAAGTGATGGATTTTTTGGTAATAAAATTTTCATTTAATTTGTTTTTCAAGAATATTGTGGGGAAAATTTAAATAAATTGTGAATTGGATCAATCGTTACATGCCTACTTGGGATAGAACTGGGGACCCTGGAGCTGCATCATGTTCAACCAAGATTAAGATACACTCAGGAATCCAGTTTACTCAGAAATTTTGTTTTGAAGTTGCACTTTGTTGCTGCTTGTTTCACGTCCAGTCTTGTGACTGGACATCAGTAGAGGGACCACTAATATCTTATATACATTTATACACATCAGAAAAATGTATTTATTCACAGTGATCTCCTTTATCTGCTTAAAGGAAGCACTGCACTTAGACTTTAGTGCATATTTAGTTTGTAGCTATTGACAGGAAAATGGCTGTTTCCACTTCGGATACTGATTCAAGGATACAGTATTGAATTTCTTTCTATTTTCAACAGTAATTGTATGAGGAAAAACCTTGTATACGGTTGACTTCTTATTTTAACTGTGGTCATGCAAATCACTTCTGACGTGGTTCCAGAGTAGCACCATTTTGGTCTTCATGTTGAACCAAATTTCCCAACTGCACAGTGACTCGATTGTGGTAGAAAAGGCACCTTGATGCTGGAGAAGAGCTAACACATACATTGTCATGTGTGAATTTTAACTTAAATTAATTGTGGCTCATGGATTCTGATGATTTTTTTTTTGTATTAAAAAGAAATACATGTTCTGTTCTAGCATACTCTATATTTAAAAGTTCATTTGCAAGCTCTGCTGCGCTGTCATTTAATCTCAGTTTCTCTCCATACAGTACATTCCTGGGGGCTGGTTTGAATCAAGCAGAATCATCTAATTACTCCAACCGAAAATAGCTTTGAAAACGCTCAAACAGCAAATCCCAAAACAATGTCATGCTGCCATTCACCATTTAACTTTCTGTTGTCTTTCTCTCATTTGGTGCACCATCTCATTGAAATCCAGTCACAGCATGATTATAGTTAATTGTTTTCTAGTTTTATGGCATTTGGGTTAAATTATGTACATGCAAACATCGCAGTTTGTTTTGCTATTCTCTCTCTCTCTCTCTCTCTCTCTCTCTCTCTCTCTTTCTTTTCTTTCATATGTGACTAATTAGAGGATAGGAGTAGTAAAAAGAAACAAAGGCCTTGTTTTCTCTCTCTGCCTTCTTGGGATTCCGACAGCTTTACAGCGAGCTCAGGCCTCAGATCCCTCTGATCACAGAGACCCTGGAGATAGACAGTTGAAGGGCCCCATCTTTGCCCTTCCTCCATCCCTTGCTCTTCTCTTTCACCACAGATACCTCGCTGGTGTCTGCAGAGATACAAGAGTCCATTCAGCTGTGGTGCGATTGGCCATTTGCTGTTTTTGCTTCTGCGGTTGTGGTGAATGTGGTGTTCGGTGTGTGATACTGAGCTGGTGGAATGAGAGACACATGTATCTGTGTGTATTGTTGAAAATAAAAAGCATGAAATACAATTTACATTCTTATAGTCATATTTATTTTGATGTTCCATCAGTAGTTCCATCAGTAGTAGGGTTTCCGTTGCAGTGTTGCGCAAAATAGAAGTGATTTTTTTGAAGTCGACAAAACACTATTGCAAATGGTCTGGATTTCCACTGAGTAGTGATGTTATGTGATTAAATCTGGCTTTTCTCCCCTCGCAATAGTCATTCGGATCGCCGAGACCTGATATTTGGCACGGGATTTCGATTGCATCCACCGCAATAGCCGTGGTAGTGCTTAATCGAATGGGAAAAATGTGTTTGCGTTTTAATTTTGCGAAATATTGCTTTGTTCAATAGTCCGAAAAATGACCTCATGCGAGCATATAAACGTTTTTTGCAATATTTGAGACTTGTTGTTTTTTAAATTCACGTTTCCATTACTCGTTTTTTAGTCCACAAAGGATGACCAAAACCGGATTTTTAAAAAAATTTTTTTTACCTCTGCCAACTTTGTTGGAGGAGGTTATGTTTTCACCTCCATTTGATTGTGTTTCCACCATAACTCATAAGGTAGTGAACGGATTTTGATGAAATTTTGGGGAAAGGTGGGCCAAGGAACAATTGATGCTATTGATTTTGATGCAAATCCGGATATGTGGCTTGGCGGAGGTATGCACTCTACTGAGTTTCTGAGTTTCCTTCGTTTTTATTTTTTATTTTTATTTTTTTAGATTCATCAATGAAACGTCTAGCCTTATGAATGATCTGTGTTGTCAAATGCATTTAAATTGCCCTTAGAATCCGAATCTTCTCTAGTCAGAAATTTTTTTTTGAAATTGTTTTTTTGTTCGGCAAGCTGTTGGTTAGTATTTGTTTTGTACACCATGAAGAGTGAATTCTACTTGTCCATTTGATTTTGAAAGGATCTCATACTTTAATAGAAGTTTTACCCCTAAAACAATGCTTCCTCCTGTTAGTGTTGATGTTCTGTGATTGCCGTTCAACATCGAGGGTTAAAAATTCTATCATATACATAGGCATAGTGTTGTAGTACTTGAGACGAGTCTTGGTCTAGCGACCGGTCTCAAGAGCACTTTTTTAAGGTCTCGTCTCGGAATCGACTGCATTTTTACTCGGTCTTGTCTCGGTCTCGGACATAGAGGACTCGGGATTTTATT
>JAOTRR010000018.1:23258713-23277427 GCA_028570945.1 Gogo arcuatus | reverse complement strand
TGTCTTGGTCTCGATACACTTTGGTCTTGGTCATGACTTGGTCTCGGTTTAGGTGCTCTTGATTACAACACTACATAGGCATAGAAGTTTTTTAATCATTATCTCTTCCGAAGGCTGCACTTGCCATTAGCCAGCTCTTTTGTTCAAACCGAAGAGCACAAAACTTAGTTCTGTCATTTGTGATTTTTTTTTTTCTTGAAAGAGGGGGAGGACTGTGCAGTGCATTTATTTTCATGAACATTTCATGTGAACTAGGGAACTCTACATGAACTACGGAACTCTGCCTTATACACTATTATTTAAAGATGTTGTCATAAAAGCATGATCACAGCCAGCATTCAAAATGTATGTCCCCCCTGTCCCCCTATGATTTCAGACGTGTGCAGATGGGTTTGTGTGATATCAGTATTTTGGCACGGCCTGTAAGGTTTATGGTGACATCATACGAAATGAAAGCAATGATGTGGAGGTTCACTGAGGACTGACAGTTTTCTGGCAGAGCACCAGATTATATCCTGTTACCATATAAAGTATAAACAACTGCAGGACCTGAGGATACAACCACACCATTATGGAAGAGCTTCATGTGTTCAGGGAAAAAGCAAAGTGGAAATCATTAGATAATTTATTAGAAAATAATTGAGCAGTTTTCTTTTGTTTGTCTTGTAGCTGTTGAAGGTAGTTACACCAATGACTGTAGCCTATATATGAGGGGGCATCATAACAAAGAGTCAAAAGGGAAGCCAAAGTGTCTCTGAGGCTCTCTTGTGGCTGGCTGCAGTGCAGTTTTTTTTAACCCCGCCCATTCTCATGTTAGTGAATGGGACCCAGGGCAAATTTTCATTTTAAGTTCCATCTCCACAAATTATTTTTGGGAATAGTGTTGTCATTTTTCTGTCAAGTTCAGTTGACCTTAATATCTGTCTCAGTAGTTTTCCTTACGATGAATGTGTTTTATACGAGTTATTAGGTATTAGCTCTTAATGAGGTGATTGACGACTTCGGCCATGACAGTCAAGCCTCATGAGCATGCACACACTCATTGTACCGGTATTATAACTAGCAAGCCAACGTAAGTGATTGAAGTGATGACATAACCCAAAGTAGCTAACACTAGCTCAATTTCATAATAATTTTTTGACTGTATGAACTTAGCGAACACTCGATATATCTTGGTAAGGTTAGCAAGTTGAAGTGAGAGCATTATGCATGTGAAAATTATACAACTACAGTTTGGCAGTTTATTTTTTAATTAATAATGCTGTACTTAGCACTTGATTTAGCTGTTTTAAGTTGCACTTTAGGTAATTCATCTTGGATGCGCACGTAGATACACATATACATTTTATACAGAATATATTTTATGGATGAAGATTCACACTAGTTCATAACTAGAATAATCTGCCTCTAACACTATACAGGAATAGGGCCAATAGAGCATGATCTGTCTGCTTGTTGATGACAATGCTTTGGATTAATGCTAAACTTTCAGTCCAGACTCAACCTCTAAGGAGAGATTTTTTACCTCAATCTTGAAAAGGTGTTTGAATGAAACAGGTGTATTAGATTGTTTGGCTCAATCATAGTCTCACAAGAGAGGAGTTCTAGCTGTTGCTATATAGTCTGGTGCTTTTTGTTCCTAAACATGGACATGAACCTCTTAATTTCACAGGAAGAGTACATTTGGCTGACATTGCAGACACAAACACAGGCTTTTTTATAGGCTGTTGGCAAACAATCAAGATTATCTCAATTACTCACCACGTACAGCTTTTAAATTCACTGCAATAACTTTTAAAGAATGGATGTCGTTGACTATCTTGCTCTGAGTTGCAGGGAAGTGTGAATAGCCAAATAAACTGCACCTTTCAAGATTCTGAAGCTTGTGGCCAGATAAATGTACAATAGGTATCAAATGCTTTGAAAGCTGTAAGCAGAGCATCTGAGGTTAAGACTTATCCAATCCTAACTCTGACTCTAATGTACAGAGCAGGCTGCTCTTTGTTCCACTTATTGTGTAGATGATCACAGGAACAGTTGAGAGTGAAGTCAGAAATCGGGTCAGGACAAGCTGGGAAAGTCATTAGTGTACCTTGACCGCTCCCTGTCTCCCCCCTCCTCACAGGAACCATCAAGGTCGGGGGTGGGGGGTCACCAGACATCCTCGCCTACATTGACCTGGCTCTCTCACTGGGGAAGAGGGTGTCAAGGCCCCCGCTTCAGGGGTTCAAGCAGTGATGGATGACTGATGGCACCACTGCCATGAAACAGTGTTTGGATTGAGCTGTAGCTTGCAGAGATTTTGTTTTAGTTTTCCATCTGTCCCATGGTGAAGTTGTAGTGGTGAAATAATTAAATTCCTGTATGTTTTAAGTGAAGTAGTAAGACTGTGGTCTGCTTTAGTACATGCATATTTAGTCTCCCGAATGATATTTTTTTTAAATTGTAGAATTACTTAACGATGATAGAACAGTGCTGTTGAATTCTTGAATCTGATTCATCTTCTATAAAAGCACAGCTTGGACTGTAGCCCTGGGTATAATCCAAATCACAGCTGTATGTTAACATGCTTGTTCTAATATTTTATCATTTCTCTAATAACATTTAATTCACACAATCTAAAACCTAATAATAAACGATTAAAAACGTATTGTTCATTAACAAACAAAATGTATAACTGCTGATATGGTGAAGTTTTCTGTAAGGAGACAGTTGTTTAAGTTATGAAAGGAGTCTCCAGTGTTTTGTAACAAAGTCTTCAGGAAAGTGGACTTTGTGCTTTCCACTTTCTGGGTTTTTCCTTCTTTTGTTTTTTTAAATTAACTTCCAGAGAGAGAAAAAAGAGAGATCGGTGAGGGAAAGACTATAGCTGCCATAACATAAGTGATAACAGGAACTAATTTGTCTTGCACATGTTCCACAGCACTAAATGTAACTATTTTTAATTGATAAAAATATTCTTGGCAAATTGCTGTGGTAAAAGAGGAATAAAACACTTCAGAATGTGCTGTTATAGTAACGATCAACTTCAGGGTGGAAACACATCACACCACCCTGTTATTTATTTTCCCATAACAGCACACCCACCATGTTTTATTCCTTACATAATACACAGTGTTATTAACTTGAATAATATCAGTAAAAACGGTCAGTTATTTATATAATTTATGTTTCCGTGCCATTGGGTGTTCCGCCTCCAGCCACTGTCACCATATGAAACACTGATGGTCTGGAAAAGACAAGAGAAAGGAGAGAAATGAGACAAAAAAAGTGTAGGATGAATCAAAGAGGCCTCACGATAATGATTGTTTCAGCAGTGACTGTTTCCTTCAGGCAAAATACCAGCTGACATCGAGACATTCCACCAGACCAATTTACGATTTTTTGGATCTGACTACAGACACAATCCACAGATACATTAATTCAAATCACAGCATGATTGCAGAACATCCAGTCGTGCAGCACCTATTTCAGCTTCTTTGTGTTTTTTTTAACCATACACTAGCCTTCCTTTTACTCCTTTACTCTCTGCGTCTCTGCAGCTTTCGACATGTTACTGAATTATTTCACTCTCTGTGAAACATTTTCTCCACCCCATGTATTTTATCATATTATCCATCACTTGTTTTCATTATCCGTTACTCTTTTGCGCACACACTTGCTTTCCTCCTCCCACACATATACGCGCAAGCCATTTGTTACCAGCCTCTTGAGGTTTGATAAAGCGGTCTGTGCCTCAGGGACAGGAGGGATGACGGCTGTAGAGATGACTAAGAGAGATGAATAGAAGAAGAACTCCAAGGAGTGGAAGTTTGCTGTAGCCTATCAGCAGTCACTGCTCCTTTCAGAGACTGTATATGAAGAGGTTTAAGCCATCAAGCAACTTTTCCAGATGTGTGGAATCAAACAAACTGGTGCGCACACAGCCTAAGGGAACGTTTAGAGAGCCGGAGAGACTCTTAACTCTCTCAGCAGCCATAAGGGACCTGGACCGGGTTAGGCTTGAAGCTCATCATAGCATTGAAAGTGCACTTTGGTTCACTTTACCTGGGGTGGGTGGGGAGAAAAAAGGCACCCTTGAGTAAACGCTCTATGACCAAGATCGAGGTATAATATAGAATGACTGTTAGTTCTGGCCATGCCAACCCAGTTATTTCGAAATCAATACACAAAAAAATAATGTGATTATATTCAGAAAGAAACAACAGTTTTATTTGGTCTGTTGATGCTGTAAAAATGGGATTTTCTTCTTTGCAGGTAAATTCTAGAAATGTCCAATATTAAGATTATTTCAAGACACTAAAAGTATAAAAGTAGTATAAACTTCTTCACATAAATTACATTTATATTTGACTTATACAATATATGTGTAAATTACAGTACATTTATTGTCCCAATAACTGTGCATACGATGCAACTCCACAAACCTATCTACTGAAGACAGTATATTTTTGGTCAACGTGGACTAGATTTTAAATTGGCGATGATCAGTAATAATAAATCGCTGTATAAAAATCTAGATCAGATAGACGCAAATGCAGGATTCAGTAGGAGATATTAGCTTTTAGTAAGAGAATCCACAGCAAACAAAGCAAAAAAAATGGTAAACGGACACAAACTGGGACAGGCGAAACAGGTCATCACAAAGTAACGAGATCAAACCAAGAAAATTATGTAGGAAGGAATCCAAATGACACAGTAACTGGAGTGAGACTTTGCAATGTGTGTGTGAATGTCCTGGTTATTTCAATAGCTTTGATTGTGTACAGTTTGGAGATTGGGAGATTGGGACTATGGATAGGTTTCTGTTTGATCATGTGATTGCGATTGCAAGTAATGTACGGTGGCAATTGGCTGAGGATCATGGGATTTGGAGTTCACAGGAGTACTGGACACAAACCTGACAAAATCTTTGGTAGGTCAAATTTCTTTTGTTCAGTAGCTTATGAAAAGGTTTGGTAAGTTGCCTGTGAAATAATATGATCTTAAAAACTAATCAGTTGTTTAAAGAAAAAAGAAAAACTCTGGCTATATTATTTCTCATTAAATCTCATTCCTGTTTCTGTTCATGGATATAAGGTGTTGCTTGGGGAACAGATGATCCACTAAATGAAGGCATTTGATAACACATCAGGAGTTGACTATTACTCTAAAAATCTTCCATGTACCATCAGATAATGTTTTGCTGCTATTTTAAACTGAAGTATCAGTGCCTGTATTTCCTACCTTCATGGAGTAGCACTGGATCTTATCCGGGGCCCGACAGGACACCCTGTAGTGGGGTACAGCTGGATGGTAGACGAGGTGATTGGGAAAATCCAGACCAGCATGTGTCCCCAGTTACCCAGATGTAAATGGATGCTTCCAGACTTTCAAGAGGTGGTGGTGGTGAAAGGGAATAAAATAGCTAATCAAGCCCAGATCCCCTCACCCTGAGTGGGCTGTATTACAGAAACGTGCCCTTTTCCTAGAGGCCTCTTTCTGTTACCTATCCATCTGTTACCTAACAATGTGAAACAGAATTATGCAGGTCTGCTGTATTGATTGAGGCAGAAAAAAGGCACAATGTGTTATGGGTTAGCAGCATGCACCAGAGCAGTACTGCATGAGGAAGTCATTTTATCTCAGCAGTCTGGGACGCTTCATGGCTTAGTTGTGACAGGAAATGAAGTAAAGTGAAAGGAATTTTTGTTTGCATCTTCGACTTCCTTCTTTTTCTCATTACCTCGCCCGCTTCAGACAAACTCGGTTTGTTGAGGACCACACCCACTTTTCCTATTCTTATATTTTGTTTCTTTATGTCTCAGTTCTGTCGGAGTCTATCAGGGTGAAGTTTTGAGTTTTGACATTCTAGCTAGTAAAACTTAATGATGTACTAGTACTAGTAAAACTTAAATGTACGATAATCTATAGTTACAGCTCAACAAGGGCTACACTTCAAGGTCACTTTTTCTACTTACCAAAATACGGAGACAGTTATAGAGTGGATTTTTAAGAGTGGCTCAACACAGCTAGAACTGTTATTCTGTTACTAAAGAAAAGGCTTATTTGACCATTCGACCTAAAAATACTGAGATCGTGAGATTATACCCTGAAGTATGTCATGAGAGGAAACCAGTAATGCTTCATTTGAAAAAACAATGATTTTGTAGATTCACATATACTTAGCAAATGATCACTGTGAGTAACAACGTTGGTCAGTGTTATGAATTATGAAGATATCAGTATTATATTATCATATGACCCAGCCCTAGATAATATACCAATAATCCAATATATATACATACGGCATTTGGTATGTCCAAACCTGCACCCTATTCACTGCATAGTGCACTACTTTTTTGAGTTTTGCCATTTTATATTCATATCAGAAGACATAGTGGAGATTATCCAGTGTGTTTCTGAAAAACCCACAGTGCACTGTAATAGTACAGTGACCAAATGTTGGACCCTAGTGCCCATAATAGACTTAGCCATTTGTAGAGAATGGGGATGAGGCACCATTTTGGATATAGGGACTGTTGCACTGTTAATGCTATGCTACAGATATATGTATAATACAGATAAAATAACAACAAATATAAGGTTGCTTTTTTAAAAAGAAACTATATCAGGACATTTGGGGACAGCGGGTGCTTCTCAATGTCAAAGATGCTTCCTTGGTAGGACAGGTCTTCCCAAGTCGAGTCCTTCAGAGGCTGGGCAGGGGTGTGTCTTGGAAAAAGTCCCACCATGTACATGCACATAGGATTGTGGGTGTTTTTAAGAATGCCAAGCATACACATATGCATCTTTTGAAAATACTCTGAACAAAGGACTCGGTCCTTCGTAGAATTCGAAGGATCGTAGACATCGGAACAGTCTTCAGCGGGATTCGATGATGTGGTATCCTTGAAATGCAGCCGTTAAGGATCCTTCCCTGACATTGAGAATCACCCAGTCACATTGGTGCATTGATGAGCTAAACTACCTCTTAACCAGTCAGTTTAAAAATAGATATATTCAAGTTGTTTCCCACACCAAACAATTTAAATCTTGCACTGCCATTATATGTATATCCTCACTGAATCCTAAAGGGTTAAAATCTATCATGCTCACATTCCTTGGGTTTAACTGCACTACCCAATCCTCCAACCTGTGAACCTGCACTCCACCAGCGTCCCATTAACATCTAGGGTTCAGTTTAGTGCTCTGAACCAGTGGACTAGTGCCTCTCTTAGGCTTGCACAAGCTCTAATCTAGGATCATTTTTACTTTATTAAATCCTACTAAATTAGATTAGGTGCTGTTCTAACATACTGACAGAATACAGTAAAATTGCCTAGATGTGCTGCATAAACAAACACATCAAATGCATATGAAGACGCAACATGTGCCCTTAAACACGTACATATTTGTAACCCCTTGTTTAGTGGTTTTAGTTTAACCTCTAACCAAATCCAGGCTAGCCTAGCATCACTCTGTTTTACTTTTAGTCAGCTGTGTTCGCTCCAAGAAATCACAACCATATGGAATGGTACACAAATAGGATTTTAGTCGAGCTTTTGTCTGTATGGCCATTTAAAAAAAAATTTTTAAATTTTTTAACCTTTTTAGAATTGTCCAGCCATTTGGAGAAAGACTCGATGCTGTCTCTTATTTATGTCAGCCATTTTGTCTGTAACAACACAGTGAGGATGGGAAGAGGGCAATCAGTCAGTAGGTAGATTTGGAAAAGTGGACCAAAAACACCAGACGTTTTGAAAACTTTGGAAAATAGACAAAATGCAGCAATGAGACCTCAAAGTACACATCAGAGAGGAGACACTATCTTCATTGCAGTTTACAATAGAGATGTTCTTAAAAGGGGAGATTCCAGTCTTCGGGTGAAAATGTATAACGGCTGTGGGGTCTTCGAAGGGGAGACCAGAGGCTGTTCTGTTTGAATGGAATCCTATGGGAGAAGTGGCTCAGTACCCTGAAGAAAGTCCTATTTTGTGAAAGCAATTGGTTTCATTACAATTAGACTACCCCTGTGATCATCTTTAACATCTTATCCATAGACTAGCAAATTATGACGCCACTTGCTAAGATCGAAAATGTTTTGTGAGACAAGTGATATTTGGAGGTGTTGCGACAGATGGAACCCATTTACGGCGGCTCTACACTCCGTCGCGTAGCCTACCACATATGCACAAAATTGTAGCCTAATAAACATAAACATTTACATTATACTGCATTAAGTGTCAGTTCTTCAATTCGATTCCGACATCAACCAATCTATAAGCTAGCTAGATATAAAGTATCCATCAGGATTTAAAGTACAGTATTAACTACAATGTACAAACATGGGTGGAAATAAACACAAACACAACATTGCTCCACTTTATTCCTGCTGTCCTATTAACACTCCATCCTGATAGCAAAAAAACTGCTCTGCTGTACCACAAGAATAACTGTTGTAAACATTAGGAGAATGTTGAGTGACATCCGAGAACTGACACCATTGGCTCATAGTGATGCACGTAACCCAAGCTAAAGCTAGTTAGCCGTTATGTTTTCGTCAATGGGAAAACTGCTAAGATTCCTAAGATCCCCCTTTGAAGAACATCTCTGTTTACATCCACAGTGTTAAAGGTAAAACCTGGCGCACATAACAGATTGTTGGTTATAGGCTAGTTAGTTTGGTAGCTAGCTAGCATTAAGGTTATCAACAGCCTCCATGACTAGCCAGTATTAATTTAAAGGCCCGGAATGCTGCCTTCAGATCCAGGGATGCTGCAGCATATAGACTGGCCAAAAGCAACCTATCACGGGGTATCAAAGAGGCTAAGAGAAAGTATTATATTACTAACTATGTTAGTAATATAATAAGTGAGCAAACTGCCAACTCAGCTTTTGTATGTTTGTCTGCGAATTAGCTTATAATTAGCATAAATCGGTAACAATTTAATGTGGCAAGTTAATTTAAACAAATGATTGAGAGCAAAATGTATACTAGCTATGAAACAGCACCACCCTGCTGTCAAGGCAAAGTCAGACTGTAAATTCACTCCTGAAGTATTTTAAACATACTTTGATGTGCAATGTAATCTGTATTAATGTAATTAAACAGAAATATGAGACTTTATAATGAGCATACATTTAACTGAAATTACTACATATGAGGTAAAATCAAGTATGTCAGGTATCAGCTAACAAGCTTGTTGACTATCTATCTATCTGTCTTGGTATCTTGTATTATTATTATTTTTTGAACAAGGGATATTGAATCCAGTCTTTTGTTATTATTTCAGCACATATTTTTATTCACCTTTATTTTCACAGCATGTCCACTAAAAATCATCTGCTGTGACCATGCCACTTGTTTTGTGGACTATTCCTTTACTTGACAGCTGATCCATGCTTCCCTTTGCTTTTGAAAATCTTTGGGGTTTTAAGGAGGAATAATACTCAGCAGGCCCATGCATATCATGATAGCAGAAATAATGTTATTCTTTAATATACTGAATCCATCAAAATCTGATTTCTCAAGAAGACACCCTGCTTTTGCAGATATGTTGAGCCTTGATGGAACAGACTTTTATTGCATAAACTGTAGTCCCCTTCTTCTTTTTTTCCCTTATAGTCTCTCACGCTTTGTACTTTTTCTCTTTTTCCCTCTTTTCCTCTTGCTCTGGCTCTTTTTTTCCTGCTGGCTCTCTTGTTCTAGCCACTGGAACGCTGGTGCTTATTTGCCTAACCCTTGTAAGGAGTGGTATTAAGAAAGCACCCAGAGTGACAGGAGGCCTGAAGGCAGCCAAGACTTTAGACACCCTACTGGCACTCTCTCCTGAACTGGCCAAATGACACAAGTTATATTGGCTTGTTAAAACCAAGAAGTAATCAAGGCCTGTCTGTTTTACTGGAAATGTGGACTGGTTTGGCTTCAGATCCATTTCGTCTTGCTGTGACTGTCACATCATCAGGTCAGGCAGCAAGGACACAGTAAAAGAAAGACGTGTCTCTGAAGGCCACAGATGTTTTCCATTCTTCATGGACAGGCTTAAGGTTGCTATATCGTCTGGAAGGCTGTTATATAGCCTGGAATAGATCACACTTTGAGACAAAGGATCTATATTGGTCAGTGTTAGAATTTTTCATGTGAGTAGTTTCCACTAGTGGAAAAAAACAGTAATACTGCTCTCCTTCTATACAAATTATAATAGTGCTAGTGATACAAATAGATAAATGTAATTTAGTCGGCTATAACAAATTTTGAATTAATGATGTCCTTATTGGAATCTTCACCATAGCAATGCTTATACATTTTATTTGTTAAACAATAACACTTTTTAAAAATCCATTTATTGGACGTTTTAAATTAAGTGAGTCACATGCATGTCACAGTGAATTAGCTGTTACTGTTGAAATGTTAATGTTTTAGAATGATGGGTTGTTGTGATGTGTTCCCATCCTGAAGTTGATTCTTTTCAAATAACAGCACATCCCATAGTATTTTATTCCCCTCGTACCACAGCAGTTGCCAAAAAAAATGTAAATATTAAAAATGATACGTACATTTGATCCATTTCTAGTTACATTTACATCTAATGTTGAGGAATGTCCATGAAACAAGTTCCTAAATTCCTGTTATCACTTGACACTGGAGATAATCAATAACACTGGTCATTCCATAACTGTCATGTTTTGTTTATTCATAATTAATTTTATTCATTTATAGTTACATTTAATGTTGATACCCCTGCAAAACAAGTTGCTGTTATCACTTACGTGATAGCAGCTCTAAGTCATTTCTTCACCAGTGTCTCTTTTTTTCCCCCTCTCTCTCTTGAAGTTAATAAGACAAAAAAAACCACAGCTTTTATGTTACTGAGAAACCGCAAAGCCCTCTGTCCTGCAGATTTTCCAGTGTTTGAAAACAGCTTTACCTCTGACTTACAAAGCGTTGAGACACTGGAGACTCCTCACAGAAAACTGCACCGTATGATCAGTTTACACACGTTTTGAAATCCATTTACGTGGACCGTAAATCGTAGAAGTCCCTGTGTAAGTTGTTACTATAGAAACGATAACGTAGTAGAAAAAGTGCATTAGTATGAGCCTTGCAGCAGGAACTACTCTCAGAACTGCTTGTAGGGAGAACTGAAAATTCAGCAGTGCTGTGGGACAACTTTAAATTGGGATTTATAACAAAGTCACTTTTCAAGGAATGATTACATGCAGTATATCACCTTTGAGGAGATATTCATGATATGGCTGGTGGATTTATAGAGTGAAAAAAATATTGGTGCAAAATTTACTCAAGAAAAACATTAACAATTTTCACACAGTCGGATTATTTTCATACAAAATGTAAGTAAATTTAATTAGTAGTTTTTATTAAATTGAGTTAGATTGCACAAATAAAACAAGGAGATTTAACTTTTGCTCCTTTGAGGAAAATTTGACATTAACTTCATGCGAAAAAGCTCAAATGAACTGCACAAATCTCAGCACTGTAATAAGTACACATGATCTAAATTTGATCATTACTACTTCATGACCACTAACATCTTCAACAGTTCCAACCACAAGTACCACTCCACTGGGGTAAATGCACTTCCATCAGCCTTCATAAAGACTGAACTGTCAGAACCCAAGATGACAACTTATTTGACATGCATGCGCGCACACGCACGCATGCAAACCATACACCTGACAGAGAAACACAGAGGGTGGACCAAGAAAACATTACCAGAACAGCTGATCTTTCAAAACATTTCATAATGTTTCATGGGGAACCGATTCAATTCCCTGGACCAGCAGGAATGGCTGAAGTGCCCTTGAGCAAGGCACCCAACCCCAACTGCTCCCCAGGCTGCTCTGGGTACATTGTACATCGCTCTGGATAAGAGCATCTGCTAAATGCCTGTAATGTAATGTAATGTAATACAACAGCCTTAGGTCATATAATCAACACACAGCAAGACATTTTGAAAACCACTCATCCATAATGCTCAAAATTAAATCAATTTAAAGTTCTTCAAATGCATATGCAAATCCAGTTCAAAACCACACCCCCATTTTAGTATGCGGTATACATTTAGGGTTTTAGCCACATATTTACATGAATTAATTTAGTACAGTACTTAAAGCAATTCAGTAATTCTAATTTTTTTTCTTTTTTGGTATAAAAATCACAGATGTGTTTTTGTCATATTTTCTAAACCAGTGAATTATTGAGCTCCATTGGTGACACTATGCAGCGGAGGTTTTAGTAATACATATTTGGATGGATCAAGGAAGAACCGGACAGGTGTGAGCCAGATGCAGTATGGGTAAAATGAGTTCAAGGCTCCAGTGATTGACGGGTCTAAAAAGTAGTATTAGCACTTAATCAATTTTCTATTGCTTGGGCTATTTTCCGCAATCATGCAAGCAGAAGACAGTCTCCAGCAATAACTGTTGCAAGATGCATCAGGACTGATTTCTTACTATCTTCGCTTATTCATTACGTTCCATTACTTCTGCTCAAGCAATGGCCCATGGAAGTATTTAGATAATTCTGATCACATGAGGGGATTGGTTTGGAATAAATCCCTGGTCAAATCTTGCCGTTTAAACTCTAGTGATGTTTAAAATTCCATTGCGTTAACCTGAGCTTCTCCGAGCCTATCTGTCCCAGATCTCCTACTTGATATTGGTGTCATCATATGGTGAATGTGTGCATGCAGCATTTGAGCTCTGGTGGTGAAGTTACAGATACAAATGGTGCGTGAATTACACTCTGCATTCCCGCATGATCCTGCTGCAACCAGAGATGGTTGGACGCAGGGCTGCACGAGTCCTGAGGTCCATTAAATAGTAAATCAATATGGTGTATGTGACATGCTGCAGGTCTGAACAAACAGTGCTCTTAGTTTCTGGAATTAAACTGAAACGTAAACAAGGTATTTCTGCTTTGATGTTACTTGCAAGGTTCTAAAGAAAGGGTAATCTTTCCACTTTTCTTGTCTACAGTATATGTCTGTACTAACTCCCAGCAGACTGCAAGCAGTGGCTTTTATTTTAGTCACAGTTTAGCACTGTAATGCAGCATGTAACAGACATATTGCTGTTATTTTCACTTTCCCAGTATATATAATTCAAATCTGGCTTGGGCACCAGATACAAAATCAGGCTCAACGAAGCCTGATGCCACATGCCACAGAGGAGCTTAAAGATTTTATTCCACAAAATCTTACGCAGTAACAACAGGAACTGGAACATGGAAAATGTGGCATCACAGTGAACTTCGGAATAAGTCTAGCTCAGAAGATATAGTCGAGTGCAAAAGTTTGCATACTCGGGTCAAAATAAAGAATAGGAAGAGATTTTAATTTATAGCAACAAAACATTTCGTGTGTTAGATTTTACAAATGTTGCTTGACTATCACAAGTAACACAACGGTCAAATAGCATAGGTTAAAATATTAATAATAAAAATTATATATGAGATCAAATTTTTGTTTATAAATATTCACTTTGCCTTTGTAACTTCCTCCAAGCTTTTTCATATTCTCTGACCAGCTTCTAGATTCCTTTTAGTTGTAAAATCCCCAACGTCCATAGCACACCCTCTATTCATGATGTATCTCATCTATATCTAGATGTCTTCTCCAAATCTGATCTGGAGACTGAAGAGGTACAGAATAAAACTTGTTTTTGATGTGTTCTCCATTAAAAACTAGTGGGGGGGCTTGAGGAGGAGGTGCTTGGGGGGGTTGGGTGAAGAGTTGGATGAAGAGCTGCTGCTGATGCTATGAGCAATGCGCTAAAGGACTCAAAGCACCCTCAGGCTAGAGCTGCCTCATTAGCATTGACTCCCAGGAGGAGAGGCCAGCAGTAGGCCTGGCTGCTGTCCGTGTTAAACTGGCTAACTGAGCAGACTGGCCTGCAGCTGCACTGGAGCCTTTCTTCTGCTCACTCGTTTGTTGTGCTAATAGCAGAGGTCCGTGTATTACACTCTCCACATCCAAAGCATTTGCCCGGATTCATTGTCCAGTCTCAAGGCTGTCTCCACCCGGCCTAGACAAGCCAACCCATGTCCCTGGAGCCTGGACAGACTTATCCTGTTACTGCCAGCTTCCTGAGACAGGACGGTGGAGGATTTTGTGGGGCGAATTGACTCCTATTGCCAATGCTGCACTTTCTGACTTTCCCACTGTTGCTTTTCTTATTGTATGACCTGTGTTAGCTTAAATGAGCCCCTTCTTCTATCCACAGCAAACAGCCATTATTCCCAACGTTCTTGCATTTCCCTTGAGAAGGTGAGATGCATGATTCTTTTCCATTCTTCTTTTTTCTGTATTGTTTTCTCTGGGAACATAGAAGCAAGGGAGCCAAAAACAAACCTTCAGTGTTTAAACTGGGATTTGAGCCCATCTCCAAATAAATGAGTTTACTATCAGCATCAGTCCCTCCCTCGTTCACAGTTTCAGCCTGTCTTACTTGATTACGCGATTTAGGATTTTATTTAATCAATCATAATTTAATTGTGGATATCTCTTCAATAGCTTGAAAGTAAATACCCAGTTACTACTTGCTCAGATACTGTGAAAAATCCATACTATACTGTATATATCACTTTTTACTCTGCAAATAATTTTCCTAGTTATTTCACACTCTAAAAGTGACTGTTTTTTTTTAAAGTGATATATTCATTGAACCTAGCATGTTGGCTTGACAGAAATCTGGTTCATATTTCGTAGAATGTTTAATTCATTTTAGTTTATATATGAATTACTATTATTTTCATGTTTCCTTACAGTAATATATACACAAATGTAATGGAACAGGACTAGGTATGATTAGGTAAATAGGTACAAAATATATTAATCATTAAATGAATCAATTTTAAACCCATTTTAGAAATGTGTTTTTTATAAAGCAGTGTATAATTAGTTATTTTATTATTACAAGATAAAGTAAGAAAGTTAATGCTAGTTTAGGGAATGGTGTTTTAGCTATTAAAATGACTTTGAAGGAACAACTGTACAGAAACAAACTTTTACTTGAGTTTATAAAAAATATTCACAGTCTACATAGCTATGCTTTTTTTGGGGGGGGGTTGACTTTTATTTTCCCAAACTCATCTTCTTGCCAGTGCAGTACAGTAGCCAAGAGGCAAGTTGCCTTAATGAAAGCACATTTTCTTACAGTCATTTTGTCTTGTTCCCTTAAACATCCTCACTAAAAGCACAAAGTCCACTTGGACTGAGAGGTAAACCTGAGACACAGCAGTCTAATCAGTCCACTGGAAGATGAATTGGTGGTATTTGGAGACCTTCTGTCTGGATCAATGGTCTCATAACTATCCGTCCCCATTGTTGATGGAAATATCTTAAGGCACAGTGCAGTTCAATTTTATGTTCATAATACACTGCAATTTATTGCATTCTCCCACAAATATTATAGCAGAAGAAAAAGCCAACTTATTATAGTTTTATAGGACTTATATCAATAATAAGGACCACACGAAGAACTGTCATTTCTGAGTTATGAAAAAAATCAAGCGATCATATTAGTCATGACTATATACTCAGATTGGAAATGTGGTTTTATTTGTTTTACCCACATGCACACTAACCCAGATCTGTGGCGCCGCCCCAAGTTTGTGCCCTGTGCTCTAAAAGTGGAATTTTACAGTTTGTTTCCATTTAAATCTGAGGACTGATGTGCTTTAATGCAAGTCCATGTGATTCTGAGAACAAAATAGAGCTGAAAGGATAAATGCTTCATCTCTCCTCAAGATGGGTTTAATGCTGTTGTTCATAACGAACTAGAAGACAATGCATACTTAAAATCAGATATTGTGTAACTCACATTTGTGTTTACTTTGAGTTTTAAAAAACATGTTCAAAGTAGTCATAATTTCCCCATTCCCATCCCCAATTATTTTTGACATCTCTGGTGTAGACACTGCCTTCTTCAGAAGAGGTTTGGAACCAGAGGGTCATGACAAAACTTGGCTTTGTTTTTTCTCTTTTTAAACTTCAAAGGCTTTTTTTCCTGTTGTTTTGGCGTGCTGTCACAGGATACACCCACAATTCACCCACTTTCGGTAATCACTTTATCCTGGTCAGGGTTGCGGCGAATCTGGAGCATATCCCAGAAACACTGGTTGTGTGGTGGGAATACAGCCTGGAAGAGACACCAGTTTATTACAGGACACCATGCACACACTCAGGCACACCTAGGGGTCCACCTACTGGTGGAAAGAAACCAGAGAACCCAGAGGAAACCCATATGAACACCAGGAGAACATGTACACAGAACATCTCACACAGACAATAAACCAAGCTCAGGTGAGATCTGTGAGGTGGCACTGGTACCCGCTGTAAAAGAGTAACTAATAGTATTAAATATGATGAAAGGAAATTCATATTTAATGTCTTAGAAGTCTGTTTTTGTAGATAAATTGAAAGCAGGGGTACTGTATTTACCTTTTGCACTTAACTATGACGTCACGTTCAGGGTGTGTGGATGGATGGATGTGGTGATGGAGTTTCAGAGGGTTCAGTAGATTGCACCCAAACAGCTGCGTGCAGGTCCAGGATATAGCGTCTATGACTTTGTGATTTTTAGGCCATCGTACACAAATGGGACATTAGATTGTAATCACAAAATCGCCCTGCAATTATCCAGATATTTCTTGATTTTCTAATGGCTGATTAAATAGCAGATGTGGCCTAATTGGGGTAGAAATTCTTTTCATCTGTGGATATTGCATTGACCCGTATAACCTAGTATATGAGTCAGTCTCTTGCTCTCTCTTGCTCTCTCTCTCTCTCTCTCTCTCTCTCTCTCTCTCTCTCCATCCTACCCTCCCTGATTGCTCTACTTTTCCATGTTGGCTCTCAGTAAGGCAGCTAGTTTAATTGTTGTGGGATGTCTGGCATTTGTTTATTCATAATGGGCAGTAGGGGTGGGCGATATATCAACAGTGTCATATTACAACTGAATTAAACACATCACAATACACAAGATGAAACCCAATATATATGTGATGACCTGGGAAAACCCTTGACATGGTCATATTTTGCCATTCTGTACTATATATGGTTTTGAAAAGTACAGACTTTTCACCGTGAACTGAAATATGTTTCTCTTTTGCGTGAATCTCAATCAGAAGTGAATTATAAGTTCACAATAGGAAATGAAATCTCACGTTGATCATCTGTCTCATCACCTGAGGTAAAAGTCTGTTCAGCTGAAATTAAAAAAGAAAGTAATATGTGCTGGAGAGACGGACAGAAAGAAAGATGGAGAGGACAAGCAAAAAAAAAAATGAAGGTGCTAAATGGTTCCTGAGCAACTTGAATTCTCAACACTGAGGAAGATTAAAGAAGGATTACAGCAGAAGTAGTTTTCTAAGCGGAGTGTATCATGTAATCTCTCGGCACAAAGTACTGAAATGTGATAGGGGACACAGTGCATTAATGAGCTTTGTGTACAGTTATAGCTTAGTAGCTGTAGAGAGCTTTACACCACCTGTCCCTCACACAGCTGCAAGCCTGGATTACAGTGAAGTGTGTGTATGTGTGTATGTGTGTATGTGTGTGTGTGTGTGTGTGTGTGTGTGTGACACTTCACTGTTAATCACTGACATTAACAAGAGTGGGTATATAGTAGCAGCTCATTACAAGCCTGTAAAAAAGCAGCCACGTTTAATGGTAAATTAGCACCCAGTTAACACAGTGCCACTTCTGCATTCTTTCAGCAGTGCGTCTCTGACATACACTCCATGTGTATCTACACATTTCTCTACACATCTGGCTCTGGATGTATCAAACCAGATAAATGAGGTGAAATGTTTTCTAACCTGTCTCTCTCACAACATGACATGATGGTGCTGTTTGACAGAATTATAAACCAAGAGTCAAATGTGTTGGGAAACATGAAAAAAAACCCGCTTATTTTAATGCTGCGACAGATGTGGAGGCTTAACAGCAGCTCATTACAAACACTGCTTTTAATGGCCAATTCACACCTAATTAACACAACCACATGCGCAGTGTGTATATACACAGTTGTCTAAGCTGTGTGAGCTGGATATGACAAATAGTTGCTCTGTGCATCGAAAAGCAGGAAATGATTAGTATGCTATATGGTGTTAGATGAATTCTCAAATCTGATTGATCAGAAGTTGATGATTAATTTCTCTAAGAGTAGTAGTTCCGGCTTCAAGGCAAATTATAGGTTTATATCAGTGCGCTCATTCTAATATGTTAGCGTTTCCATAGTAACAACTTACACCGGGATGGGACGCTCCACATAAACAGATTAAAAAATATATATTGTTCTTGATATGGCGAAGTTTTCTGTGAGAAGATATTTATTAGCATTTTTGTGATAAGGCTACAGTGTCAGGGCTTTAAAGCAGCCAGAGATAAAGCTGTAAATTGTACTTTTACCCAACATCAGAATTGACAATCAAAAATATTTGCACTTTCTGATTTCTCTGTTAGAGAGAAAAAGAGAGCCTGGTGTGGGAAACAACTCTTTATAGCTGCTATAATGTAAGTGATAACAGGAACTGCCTTGTCTCATGGACATCTGCAACATTAAGTGTAACTATATATACTGTATATATGGATAAAAAGTACAACATGGCATTCTTTGATAAATAGAAATTGATAGTGTTGGCAAATTGATGTAATATACAGTACCAGTCAAAAGTTTGGACACACCTACTCATTCATAGGTTTTTCT
>JAOTRR010000018.1:23222751-23239993 GCA_028570945.1 Gogo arcuatus | reverse complement strand
AGAGAGAGAGAGAGAGAGAGAGAAGGAAAACACAGGTTGTTAGGTATGCCCAGTGTCACTTAATGGTTTAGAAAGTATACATTTTGCGCTGAGTGCACCACTAAGATAATAGCTAGTTAGCAGTGTTCCTGTGATGGTCCCTTTTCATTGAGGTGGACTGACTTTAACAACAAATGGGCTACAGTCAGTACTTGTAGACCTACATGGTAGGTGGGCCTGATAAAATGAGGGCTTTGTCCTTTAAACTGTTCAATATTCAGTGCAAATTTCTTCTCGTCTTCTTGTACTAGTTGCTCGTTCAGGTCATATACGTACTCCAGCACAGGTGCTGCATTGTCTACACCCAAGGCCTTCATGTGACCTGCTATTAAGCCCATGGGAGAGAAGTTAAAAGTTTTGTATAGTGCTAACTGGTTTGGTTGGAATCCTAATGAATGACCCCACTGTTACCCTCAGTGTCCATATCCCGTGAGAAACAAAAAAAGAAACTGTATTATTTTACTTCTCATGTATACTCCAACTGTGACATGCTCTGTCTTTTCCCCAGTATTTGTGATTAGTGGAGTATCCCGTGTCAGAGTGAGTGCTATAAACATAGCAAGGCTTCCCTTCACTTGATTGTAGTGAATGGAGTAGGGCATCAGCCTTGCCATCACCTTTCTGTCTTTTGGACATATACCAGAATTTAGCAGCAAGTAAAAAATACAACAGTCTTCATTCAACAGTTTACATGTACATAGACAAACAAGCACAGACTGAAATACAGACTCTGAGACGATGTGCAAGTCCCATAGTAAGCCCAGTCTGCCCCTAGTGAGCAGGCCTGTACTGCTCCTTCGTGCCCCTCCTCTTAGAATTCATCTCCTACTTGAGTTTTTCCATGAACAAAGTCTGGCTGCCAAACCGCACTGATATTTTTCCATTTCAGCCACAGTGGGCACACGATTCAAGCTGTAAACATGAATGAAAGGTCTGAAATGCTCTCCTTCTGCCACTTTCACCACTGAGGAGATATGTTGTATCTTATTCACATTGCTTTCATAGAGGCAAGGGGCCCATAAATCTACTTTTATTGGGAGAACATGAACTCCATTCCCTTGGACTCTGTCAAATGGATCTATACAAATGCAAGCCTGGTCTGAATTTTACAGTTTTGGACATGGTGGCTTTTTTATGTAGAGCACAGCGTATTGATTTTTCTTCTCTAAATGACTATAGAAATGATTTGCCTTGTTGGTACAAAAAAACAGACACCCACACATATATAGAAGTCCTTAAGGGAAACGTAGACAGTTTGATAGTGGGAGGGGATGCTAATATATTGGGATGCTCCGTGACTTCCCAGTGTTTTCTTACCTCCTGACATCAGCCTGAAATAAGACCTAATCATTCAAGGTTCCCTCGTTTCTGTCAGGAATTGTTGGCTGCATTCAACAGGCATACTCTTGTCCTTAAAGTACTTGCATTTGGATTCTAATCTATAGGCTTTTGCCTTAAATCACAAGGGGGAACATCACTCACCTGCAGTGCACATATGAAAACATGATGGAAAGTTCTCCCACAGAGAGGATTTGTACTATACATCGCCTTGTAATTACTTGAATTATGTAGTCAGTTTAGTTGTGGTTTGCCAGTTGAGCTTTGGTCAGGAGGGATCACTGTGTGAACTCCAGAACCTTCCTTTGGCAGATGAGACTAGACATTTACCAAAAACAAAGAATCTCACAGCCAAATAATATCAATGTCAGAATTCAGTTTAATTCACACTCGTACAAAGTATGGAATGTGTACTTGGTGCCACTATGCACACACGCACGCACACACACACACACACACACTTCCAGCCCTTCCAAGCCTTGTTCTCACACCTCACTACTATCCGTTTGTCGTGAAGGAGATGTAAACACTGAGGGTCAGTTAGTTGAAAAACAAACCAGACCTGTCTCACCCTCTCCTCAGTCTTAATGGCCTAAAGGAGCTTGATCCTGACACTTTGTTTGGTAAACTGCTCCTTTGGCAAACACTAATATAAACTGATTTAGACGCATTGAATGTGTGTGATAAAAATGATAGAAAAAATAGCAGACAGTAAGCTAAAGAATTGAGCATGCTCTCTGTCTGCTATTACTCACAGGGGATGTGATGTAGTCCATCCCTGATGAAGCGAGGAGAGATGGGGTTGAGGCTCTCTGTGCTTCCTGGAAGATAATCCTGTTTGTTCCAGCATGGCGAGGAAAGAGTTTAATGAGGATTGATCATCCTGGAGCCTGAGTGTAGAAGGCTTGTTTAGTAATGTCTGGCATTTTTACAGTGATCATAGTTGCATGCTTAATCATACTCATATTCACTTTTTTTTTAATGCTCAGAATTTGGTTTTCCCTCCGTTGCCACTCTCTCTCTCTCTCTCTCTCTCTCTCTCTCTCTCTCTCTCTCTCTCTCTCTCTCTGGAGAACCCAGGGTTATGGGGTTGAGTCCTGGTGCTCTCCTAATAGAGGCTGCTATTGTGTTAATGTAACATAAGAACTCTTTCCTCTCATTCTTTGCCGTGTCTAATGAGAGTCCCTCAGTGGCTGTGTGTCCCTTCTGCTCAGGCCACGGTCACAGACCACAGAACCGAAAAAGCAGGGACAAACCAGACACAATAGCATGATACCACACACTAAAGTCGGATATGGAGAGAATATCAAACTCATGAATGGGCTCTTGTCTTCTTTTAGCATTTTAAAATTTTACATATAGCTCCAGATCATCAGAACGACAAAAGGACCTTAAGAACTGCCTGAAAATGCTGTATTATTCTCCCTTTGCTCTGACGCAAAGCTCTGCCTGTTGGGATATATTTTTAGAAATACAGTGCACACACATTAATAATCTAGACTGCATACATGAGTGTGCAGTATTATAAATGATGTGGTATTACAGTACCTATATAAACTTGTGGATTTTTGGGGTTGGAAACATGTTCTACACTTTGGGGGTATATGGACTGATGGTAAATGGGCATATAAATTTTGCAGTTGGATGAGCTGAAAACCACTAATTACAGGGCTCTGTGTAGATAAAACGTAGACACTACAGTTGCAGCCTGATGAGAGCTAATTTGTCATTTTGTCTCCAGTTTTCATTTGCTATTTCATAAAATACTTTTAAGGTAAAAATGTTTTAAAGAAATTGATAGCACACAGTTTATTAAGGCAGGATCCAGTTGGCAATCTGAACATGAGGGCTAAGACTTACTAGGGAAACTGGCTTTGAGTTTTAATTATGCTTTATGAGGAAAGTAATTAGTAATGTAAGCTAATTATTAGCTGGTAGTTAGCTTAATGTTAGAATTTAATGTTAAAAATTGCTTATGACTTTCTGGTTCACAAAATATACCATAATAGCCTCATTTTAACTAGTTTGCTGATTATTTATGGAATTATTTATTATTTATATATAAACTGGCTAATGTTTGCTAGCTTGATGAAAATACATAGTATAACATCAACTGGAATATTAGCAAGTAAAAGTAGTTAATGAGTAAGAAATAAAACACAATAGGGCCTGCTGTTATAGGAAGATAATTGCAGTCCAACACAAACAGGAGACGCATTACCACCCTGGGGTTGATTATTTACCACTAACAGCACATCCCGTCCATCCATCCATCCATCCATCCATCCATCCATCTTCTACCACTTATCCGGTTCCGCGTTAGGGGACAGCAGTCTCAGAAGTG
Organism: Gogo arcuatus; assembly: GCA_028570945.1. Classification (NCBI taxonomy): domain Eukaryota; kingdom Metazoa; phylum Chordata; class Actinopteri; order Siluriformes; family Anchariidae; genus Gogo; species Gogo arcuatus. Next base: position 23,236,272 of record JAOTRR010000018.1, on the reverse strand, counting down.
ATGCCCAAACCTCTCTCTCCCCAGCCACCTCCTCCAGCTCCTCCTCCAGGGGGGATGCCAAGGCGTTCCCAGGACAGCTGAGAAATACAATCCCTCTGGCATGTCCTGAGTCTGCCCCAGGGTCTCCTCCCAGTGGGACACGCCCATAATACCTCCTCTGGGAGGTATCAGGCATCCGGGAGGCATCCTAGACAGATGCCCGAACCACCTCAGCTGGCTCCTTTCGACGTGAAGGAGCAGCGGCTGTACTTTGAGCCCCTCCCGAATGTCCGAGCTCCTCACCCTATCTCTAGGCTGAGCCCAGACATCCCGCGGAGGAAGCTCGTTTCTGCCGCTTGTATCCACGGTCTCGTTCTTTCAGTCATTACCCAGAATTCGTGACCATAGGTGAGGGTAGGAACATTGATTGGCCGGTAAATCGATAGCTTTGCCGTATGGCTCAGCTCTCTCTTCACCACGACAGATCGGTAGAGCGTCTGCATGACTGCTGATGTTGCACCAATCCACCTGTCAATCTCCTGTTCCTTTTTGATGATGATATTAGCAAGATGTTGCCGTTTCACTTTTCCATCAAACCTGATTCACTGTCAGAAACACATTTCTGCACCAAAAAGCTTTACTCAGAACCCTATATCAGTCTGACCATCACAGCCATATGTGCTTGTTGAACATCCCATTGCAGATGTAGTCCCCTTTAGCTGTTATAATAAGTTCCACTCTTCTGGGAAGGCTTTCCACTAGATTTTGGAGCGTAGCAGTCGGGATTTGCTCGTTCAGCCATTAGAGCATTCATGAGGTCAGACACTGATATCAGGTGAGAAGGCCTGGCGTGCTCCAGTTCATCCCAAAAGTGTTCAGTGGGGTTGAGGTCGGGGCTCTTTGCAGGCCACAAAGACATTCTAGACAATTCCGTGCTTCCAACTTTGTGGCAACAGTTTAGGGAAGAGCCTATGGGTGTGATGGTCAGGTGCTCACATACTTACAGAATTCATATTCATGACTGTCATGTTTAAGATTTTGAAAGCCTGGTGGTCTCAGACATGTGCGTGACCACACTCATACGCCTCACTCGTTACTCTGAACCCCACACACTCACTTGCACACTAGCATGTTTTCATGTGAGCATGCAAATGCTTCTGCTTTTCATTTGAATGCAGTCCAGCTTTTTCCACTCCTTCCTTTTATGTTGAAAATTACATTGTCCTCCTATCTTTGTACATCAAAGCAACTGTTCTCTATTTAGTGAGCTCACAGATGTGCAATAGTGTGACATCATGGAGGAAGCGGCATGTGGCATGTCACTGTGAAGCAGCACCATGATTCCTCACACACTTTTTCTAATGCAGGCCACCTCCTGTACACATGGTCCCAATTACAGCCCAGCATTCTCCTCTTTACAAGTATACACAATAACTCTTAGTCTTTTATATTTATCAGATGCTCAGGTTATGGTATTTTTAGAAATCTGAATTGTATTCAGTCAGAATATATTTGTGTGTGTGCGTGTGTGTGCGTGTGTGTGTGTGTGTGTGTGAGCAAGCGAGAGCGAGCTTATCTGAGTCAGGACAGTGTGTATTCAGGGTAAGAGAGTCCTTATGGTAAAACTTGAGTCACTTTTGCAAAGTGGGAATTTTTGCTGCCCTCTAGTGTTTATTATTTAAACTGCTGATTACTTAGTACAGGCATTTTCCAGTATTTTTTTTTCAAGGAAACTTTTCAAAGTGAACCTAAACTTTTACCATTGAGTGTTAAGATTCGCAAAGGTGAGTAGTTGTATCTGGGTTGCTTCATGTGACCAGTCAAACAGGCTAATAACTATAAAAACTCAATCATAAATATATCCTCTTTGATAATGATGGTATGTGCTTTCCACTACTGTAGCTAAATTACAAAAAAAAAATAAAAAATCACAGACCCCCTTTTGAGAACCACTGGAATAGATCATAGCATCAGTTATATTCTGTCTATTCTGCTTTATGAAGTAACTGTTGTACTTGTCTTGTTTAATATTCCAGAGAGGACTTTGATGAGGAAGGCTTCTGCCAGCCGTACAGAGGAATTGCCTGCGCTCGCTTCATCGGGAACCGGAGTATCTTTGTAGACTCGCTGCAAATGCAGGGCGAGATTGAAACTCAGATAACCGGTAACGCTTTTTTATTACCCGCCTTTCAGTGACTGTCCTGAGCACTGGCATTTTATTCTGGGCAGTTATCATTAAAAACAAGAATTTATTACCATTTTGTTCACACTGTTCTCAATGCCACACTCTGTTTTGTGTCTTTTTAATCTCAATGCAAAACATCTTCATGGAAATTTGTAATGTTTATAATTTTGCATGTTAGGAGGAAGTTTCTGGCTGCCACAAACACATTGAAATTGCCAGATTAGCTCAGCTCCTTCTGTAACATTTCATTCGTGTTTGCGCAGATGCAGTTTCAGAAAAGTGACAGCGTTAGAACTAGTGCCAATCTTCACTCACTCTCACTCTCCCTCTCTCTGTGTTTAATGGTTTAATGGACGCGTTTCAAGGACATTCCTGTCTGTTAGAAAATGTTCTTACAGTCCAGCAGGCTCATCTCTGTATTTTGATAACTCCTCATCATTGTTCATGAGAAATAAGGCACTCTAGGAACCAGACTGACCTGAGACTAGCCTTTTCCCATGGATTAATGTGACCAGTGTGAGTGTTGTGGAGGTCAGGGAGCTAAATCACAGTATAATCTACACATGGGCTAGACTTCAGCAGTAACCTGGCTTCTGTCAGCATTTCTAATTGTTCTTGCTATTTGAGAGCATGTTTGAGCCAAGCCAGCATCTTAAGCCCTTCAGATGTGTATGCATGAGACATACTGTGTAGAAAATTGATCTCTGGAGTATGAGAAGTGCTCAGACTCTTTTCTCTTCCCTTCCTCTCCAGCTGCCTTCACCATGATTGGCACATCCAACCACCTATCAGATCGCTGCTCTCAGTTTGCCATCCCTTCGCTCTGCCACTTTGCCTTCCCCACATGTGATCGGAGCTCTGGGATTGATAAACCACGGGACCTGTGCAAGGATGAGTGTGAGATCCTGGAGAACGACCTGTGTAAAACGGAGTACATCATCGCCCGCTCCAACCCCATCATCCTCAAACGACTCAAACTGCCCAACTGCGAGGACTTGGCCGCTTCAGACAGCCCCGAGGCAGCCAACTGCATGAGGATAGGCATCCCTATGGGCGAGTCCATCAACAAAAGTGAGCACAGGTTTTTTTTAGTCCATGAGCAAATTTGAGTTAAGTGAATTTGCTCCCATCTGAAGTATGCAACCTGCTATCTCCTCTCTGACACAGATCACAAGTGCTTCAACAGCAGCGGTTCGGATTATCGGGGCACCACCAGCGTGACGAGGTCAGGCCGCCAGTGCCAGCCATGGAACTCGCAGTATCCACACAGCCACACCTACCTCGCTGTGCGCTATCCAGAGCTAAATGGTGGCCACTCGTACTGCCGTAACCCAGGCAACAAGCAGGAGGCACCCTGGTGCTTCACTCTGGATGAAAGCGTTCGCATGGAGCTGTGTGACATCCCTGCATGTGGTGAGGAACAGTGATCACACTCACTGCACTCTTAACACTGCTGGAATTTAGTTTTGGGTTCACTACCATAAAGGCATCACAGCTAGGAACATGTACTACAGGGTCCAAAGTTCTGGATAAATGACCAAGAACTGGTATCATTTAATCATTTATAAGTCCAAAAACATCATACATACTGGATGCAGTGGAGATGATAAAGAAAAGCTGATAGTTCATAGCAGTCAGTATCAGGTGCTACTCATTCAGGTGTCACCAATTAAAACAGAATTAAGGAGTATGTTATACGTTAAGGCTAAAAAAACCCCCACATTTTTAAAAAATGTGTAATGTATTTTTAAAAATTGTATAAAGGTGTAAAATTCTTTAAAAAATATGCAAAAGAAATGACTTGCATAATGTACATATATAGTGATTATGTATTTGTTGGTTTGTTTGTTTACCATTTTATGTTAAAATTATAAATTGGTACCATTTAGTCCGAACTTTATTTCTCCCTTGAAAGGGATTTTTATACATTTATAAGTCAGCAGGAAAGGATAAATCTCAGAATTCTATAATTTAATATTTATGAATATATGTAAAAGAGTCACTTCTCATCTTTGACCATTTGAATGAAATATATGGAATCACAACATAAAAATAAAATTGTGTGTAACAGGATATTTAATTGTATTTAAGTTAACTAAAGAACAGCTTTGTCTCAGTTTTGCACAAGATATTCTTGAATAATCAGTATTACCAGTATATAATTTGATCTTTGATCAATTATGAAACATACACAGTCCACTTATATACAGAGTAGTAGTAATACATGTCATAAATCATAAAGGCTATACCTTGTTAATTATATATGACTAAACTGTGCAGCTAAAATGAGAGTTTTAGTGCTTTAACTAGAAGCAAATTTCTGACATTATTTTCCAGTAGCATGTAAGTTATCTAGATAATTGATTGATTTATGATTGATTGTTTTGTTGTGGTGCTCAGACCCGGAGAAGCGTGGAGGCAGCAGTATGGAGATCCTTTACATCCTGGTCCCCAGTGTTGCCATCCCTCTAGCCATCGCCTTGCTCTTCTTTTTCATCTGCGTGTGCCGGAATAACCAGAAAGCCTCGCGTCCACCCACCCAGCGCCAGCCCAAACCTGTACGCGGCCAAAACGTGGAGATGTCCATGCTGCCTGCGTATAAACCCAAGGTGAGAAAAACAGTCACCAAATGTTAAAACATGGCAGCAAGCTTAATGTAGCTAAATCTATTTCCTACTCATAAACGTACGAGTATTCTCTTTATGAGTAGTTTATTTGACTATAGTGTTAGTTAAAGCAGTTTTTCTAGAAGAGTTGGCTGCCTCATAAGGCTGGTAATGAAAACGACAAAACACTGCTGTTGTCTGCTGTGCCATAAAGTTCCCTTTTTCCCAAAAGTTGGGACAGCTGAAGTTAAAAAACAAAACAAAAAAAACAACTGTATTGGGTTCTGACCATTCCTAATGCTGAACTTTGCTGTAGTAAAGATCATATCATGATACTTTAAGACATTTCTACGGCATACGGTACGTATCATGGTACGTAGGTTTTCTAACTGCCAGCGAAATACTAGTGTTACACTTTTCTGAAAGAATGTGTAAAACTGAGTCTGATGATACTTTTATTTAATGTGTACAAAATGAAATTACTTAACAGTCAAAAGGAGGGAGAGAAATCTGTAATAATTTTCCAATTTTAAAAATTAACTATGAAATTTTAACATCATGCAATCATGCTTTCTGAGTTTGTAACTGTTATTAAAAATGTTTAAAAAGTGTTATAAAAAAAGATGCAATACATACAATACATATTATCTCAAGTGTATAGTGACTTTTATTATAGTATTGATTTTATATAGTCATGTTGCCCAGCCTTGTTGTTGCATTCACGTGTTTTCAGATAATTCTTGCTTTCTTTTGCACCCAAATTTTCTTATTGCTTAGGTTAGTCCAAGTAACCTCAAATTCTAGGATTGGGCTACCTAAAGCAAAATCAGGACACAAGTAATTGGAAGCTCTTAGCCACTAGAGGGTGTTGGAGGCGTTATTTCACTTTTGTTTTTCACTTATCTATTTAACCACTGTCATGTTGTCCATAATATAGTGTATAATTTTGGCACTACAAATGATTTATTCTTGTAAAGTTCTTGTTGTTAAAACTGTATCTAATCATTAATAAAAATAAAAAATAAAAATAGGGCCCTGCGCCCACTGGACAATAGAGTGTCTAGGACCACATCAGACTTGGCCAAGAGTGCAGCTCTCCAAAGTAGAAATGAGTAAAGGGAGCCTTTGTATTCATAACTGCGCACTGGGGAAATAAAGTTTTATGATTGTTATACAAGCTTTTGACCCAAATGCATACACGTACTCAACCCTTCAATAGACTCTAGTGCATAAAGTTCTTTCATGAACACACTGCTTCAGTCTCTGCTATATGAAACATAAGCAGTCCCAGATGTATTGTACTGTACTTAAAACACTCTCATGCAAACCCAGCTGCAAGTCAAAGTTCAAGACAGGGGGTCATACAGAGGTCATCATTCACACGACTGATATTTAATATGAGATGATCAGGGATGAGATGTAGTTGCCTTAGGGAGAGTTGGTCCTAACACGAACCAGTTGCCACTTATATAATAGCCATGGCTTTGTTCCCTGCATCTGCGTTCTGGGTAGAATTTCATTTGACCTCTGAAGGCTACTGAAGCCTTCATTTGCTAATCAATGAAGCAGTGAATGCTAACTCAAGCCTTCATTGATGATCAGTATGTCTATTGACATTTACCTATGAACAATATGGAATGTTTAAGTAAAGAGTAAAACATGATGGGGTGTAGTTTTAGGAAAATAACCAACGACAGGATGGTGTGACGCAGCCCAACGTGACGCCAATTCAATTGTGATTTTCTCGAAGTGTTTTATTCCTCTTAGACACCGGCAATTTACCAACAATAACAATTTATTTTATTTATTAAAGAATAACACGCTACACTTTTATATGTTTATAGCTACACTTAATGTTGTGGAAAGGCCACAAAATAAAGGTTGTTCCTGTTGTTTCAGTTGTGTTCCAGCCAATTCCTCACCAGACTCGTTTTACTATTTTGAACTTAATAAAGACAAATTATTGTTTTAAAAAAATGCACCTTGTTATGTTACTGAGAAACCATAGAACACAAAGCTCTCCTTTGACAGAGAGCACTGACACTGGAGACTCCTTCCATAAATGTTAAATAAACCTATCCTTCCAGAAAACTTAACCATATATTATACAATTATATATTTTTCTTTTTAATGTGTTTATTCTTAGTAGTATTAGTACCAAACCATATGGAGTGTCTGCCATGCAAGTTCCTGTGAATGAGCTATTACTATAGAAACAGTAACATATTAGAACGAGTGCATTAATATACCTGTGATTTCTCTTGCATCTGGCACTATTGTCAGTGCTGCTGTTCTAGAAAATTAATCAACACCCTCTGAGCAATGAGAGTCGATAATTCAACAGCTCTGTTGTATAAGCTATAATAACATATTTCTGTGCATGGCTGTACTGTATATGATACAGTACATAGCTCTCGTTAACATTTCATACAGTCTGTGCTATATTTGAAATACAGCAGTGGATTTTGGTTGCATGTGTGGAAGAAGGTGGCAGTAAATCACACTGTCTTTGAAACACATTGTACTTCTTCCAATTGGAGGACTGATGCCATGTCCATGAATTATTGAGCATAGTAGCAAAAGCTGGCTTAAATCATTTTTCATAGTCATAAATAATTATTAGTCTGTCAACAGACTGTTTACAACAGCTATAAAATAATGCTTGCAGATGGAACACTTTGATGTGGGACGGCTGTTCAGATCTTTAGCACTCACTTTAGTCTCTGTTAAAGATCAGGGTACAGAGCAGGTCAGAGGTCACCATCACAGTCAGAGGTTAAACTCATCCAGGCTTCAGAGAGAGGCATCAAAGCAAAGAGGGAACTCCATTCTTTTCAAACCTTTTAGACTTTAAGTAAATAAAAAAAAGAGAGAGAGAGAGAGAGAGAGATTCGGAACATTTTCTGTTTTAATGATGTAGTTTTTTTGTCAAAATGAAGGATTTTGGTATGTTTTTTTTTTATTCCTGTGCTAGAGGTAATATAAATAACTATTATATTATTAAAGCATTAAGTTTAACATATTAAGGAACAAGAGAAAACTGGTTTATAATCAAACTAATGGCTCCTTTGATTTAAAAAAAAATGACTCACCCAAATCAGAATATGCTAAACTGAAAACCAAATTCCTGTTCGATCAAACAAGGTAGGCAGTTCATTTAATAACAACATGTAAATAACGCATGTACATGAAATCACAATCATATTGAGAATGTTTACATTCTGAAACATGACTTTTTTCATTTTCAGTCTTGCTGTCATTCATTACATTGTGTTTTGGGGTCATTCATTTGAGTTACCAAGGCCTCATCCCAGCTGTGAAGCATAGTGGAGGTTGCATCATGGTTTGATGCTGCTTTGCTGCCTCAGGGCTTGGACAGCTTGCAATCATTAAGGAAACAATTAATTCAAAACTATATTATTTACTATAACTATATTAAGAAACTTCTCAGGAGAATGTCAGAGTAGCAGCACCGGAAGCTAAAAAGACATTGGATGTTATGTCAAAATTTTCATTGCATATAAATAAAATCAACATGAATCAGCAGTGATCTAAATTCTACCATTAACACTTCTTCCTTTCTCCTCTCCTCTAGACTAAAGCCAAAGAACTTCCTCTGTCAGCTGTACGTTTCATGGAAGAACTGGGTGAGTGCACCTTTGGTAAAATCTACAAAGGTCACCTGTACTTGCCAGGTATGGAGCATGCTCAGCTTGTGGCCATCAAGACTCTGAAGGACTTCTCCAGCCCACAGCAATGGAACGAATTCCAGCAGGAGGCTTCTGTCTTGGCTGAGCTCCACCATCCCAATGTTGTGTGTCTCCTGGGCGTGGTGACACAGGAGCAGCCTGTGTGCATGCTCTTTGAGTTCCTGCCACTCGGAGATCTCCATGAGTTCCTGGTCATGCGTTCGCCACACTCTGATGTCGGCTGCAGCAGTGATGAGGATGGCACGGTAAAGTCCAGCCTGGACCACGGAGACTTCCTGCACGTTGCAATGCAGGTAGCAGCTGGCATGGAGTACCTAGCCAGCCACTTTTTCGTCCACAAGGACCTGGCAGCGAGGAACATACTTGTAGGAGAACAGCTTCATGTTAAAATTTCAGACCTGGGATTGTCAAGGGAGATCTACACTTCTGATTACTATCGTGTGCAGCCTAAAACGCTGCTTCCCATCCGCTGGATGCCTCCAGAAGCCATTGCATATGGAAAGTTCACCACAGATTCAGACATCTGGGCTTTCGGAGTGGTTCTTTGGGAGATCTTCAGTTTCGGCCTTCAACCCTATTACGGCTTCAGCAACCAGGAAGTGATTGAGATGGTGCGCAAGAGGCAGCTGCTGCCTTGCCCAGACGACTGCCCGCCACGCGTCTACACACTAATGAACGAGTGCTGGCAGGAAGGACCTGCACGGAGACCAAGGTTTAAGGACATCCATGCTAGACTGCGTGCCTGGGAGGGCTTGTCATCCCACGCCAGCTCCAGCACACCATCCGGAGGCAATGCCACCACTCAGACCACCTCACTCAGTGCCAGCCCTGTCAGTAACCTCAGCAGCCCACGCTACGCTGGATACATCTATGGAGCTCCTCAGGGGATACCAGCAGGTCAAATTGCAGGTTTTGTGGCAGCACCAATGCCACAGAACCAGCGCTTCATACCTGTGAATGGATATGCCATCCCTCCAGGCTACACTGCTTTCCCAGCTGCCCACTTTGCCTCGGCTCAGGCACCCACACGAGTGCTCCAGCACTGTCCTCCCCCTAAGAGTCGCTCCCCCAGCAGCGCCAGTGGCTCCACCAGCACGGGCCATGTTACTAGCGTGCCCTCTACAGGCTCGAACCACGATGCAAACACGCCACTGCTTTCACACTGCGTCACTCTAGCTCCTGTGGCCAACGTGCAGGGCGGCACGGTGTCCATGTTTGGACACATGGCACAGAAGGGGCTGCCGATGGACCCGGCTCAGGCGTCGCTGTTAGCCGACTCCAACAGACTCATGTACAGCGAATCGATCATCACCGCTGACTTGTGAATACATCTTTCCTGTTTTGTAAATGATTATAATTATTGACATTTTAAAATGTTTTCTTTCACTGTGTAAATACCAACTAGCCGGAATGGAATGTAAAAGATTTATATTCTATGGTTTATTTGAAAAATGCAAGAAAAGAATAAAGGAAAGCCTCCGCATCTCTTCTTACTGATGATATCAGTATGAAACCTGAAGAAGACTTTGGGACCCTTTCATTTTCTTTCGCTCACTCTTCCAGCTGCAGTGAGCTTGCTGTAAAGGAATTCTCATCTTGATCACAGCCCTGAGATACAATGGTCATGAAATCGTACCTTTTTCACCAATGTGTGCCTCAAAGGCATTTTGAATGGACTGTGGCTTGAGCTCAAGTCAACATTTCTCATTCTCTTTTCTCAAAGTCTGACAGTTTGGTTGAGCTTTGGTAATTGCAATGATAATCCAGTGTACTGATTATTGAAGGTGGGTCTACCAATTTTCATTTGAAATTACTTTGTGAATCAGTTTATGCCTTATTTTAATTTCAACTCTACATTGCCTTTTCAGGTAGCTTTAAATCTTACCAAATTCTAGTGAATTTAATCAATGAAACTATACATATCAATTGTATAGACTAAAAGCCTTTTTTTTGTCTGACCTCTGGTAAGGTTTATTGCACTGTTTCTGGTCATAAACTGTGAGTGCAAAAGTTTGCATACCCTAAGGCCAAAATTAATTATTGCATTTATGGTACCCCTTCTTCCCTGATTCTTCCTGATATATCTGTTCTAATTCTGCCAGCTTGACCAATCTTTGGCAAGTCTAACAGACATATCTGTAACTGTGTCAGGCATCACTTGAAATCGAGTCTTTTCTGTTTATTTTGCTTCCATTCATAAATAATAGGGACTTCAGACTTTAGCTTTTAACTGCACTTACACCACGTTTGATGTGAAAAAGGAAGTTTTATGACAAGAGATGCCTCACGTTGGCTTAATAATCAACATTAAGATGTTTCACAGTACTTATTTTAAAGTCAGTAATCATAATTTTAGCAGGAAGAACAAATTATCACTCACTGAATGATATCTGTTGTAATCGTAGCATTGCCAGCTCTACATTTACGTTGAATTATTTGGCCGACCCTTTTATCCAGAGTGACTTACAGTTGAGCTGAACAGATGAAGGTTAAGGGTCTTGCTCAGTGGCAGCTTGTAGTACTATCTAAAATAACAAAATTCTTATAATTGATCCAGATCCGTAACCACTGAGTTACCACTGCTCCATGCTATCTATCCTCTGAGTGGCCTGCTATGCCATACTGTCTGTGTGCTGACTGGCCCACCAGGCTCTCGATCTGACCATCTTTGTCATTAGTCAGTTAAGCTGTCAATCTGTTTAGCTGTCTTGCTGGGTAGCCAGTTGTGCTGTCTGTCTGTCTACCTGACCAGCCATGTACTTTGTCTGTCTGTCTAATTGGCTGGCTGACCATCTCTGTTTGTCTGTCTATCTGTCGTTCGACTATACTCGATTGGCAAGTCAGGCCTATCTCCCTATCTATCAATGTTCAGTCAAGCTTCCATCCTCCTAGCTGTTTGGCTGGATGACTGTGTGCTTAATCTGTCTTCCACTGCAAACTCAATTAAAACTAGATTTTTGTCTACAGATTTTCAGCCTTTGCATTGTGTATTAGCAAGAAGGTCTAGAAAAGATCATATTTGTGTGATACAGAGAGTAAAATACATCAGCAATTTGCCAGTGATTTACATTTTTCTCTTTTAGTAAAGAATAATACATTTTTATCTGGTTAGAGTTATGTTTAATATCGTGAACCATTCATGAAACAAGTTAGTGCCTTATAAGTTGTAGCAGCTATAAACCATTATTAGCTCAGCAGTGTCTTTTTTTCCCTCTCTTAAAGTTAAAAAAGCATTGTATCTTTACCAAGAATCCACAAATTTCTCTTTCCTGATGGAAAGCTTTACCTCTGATTTGTTACAAAGCCTGACACTTGAGATTCCTTCCAAAAATACTAAATCAGCGTCTCCTAACAGAAAATTTCACCATAACAAGAATTACATGTTTTACAAATCTTCTAATTTGAAGCGTCTGCCATGCAAGTCCCTGTTAGTTGTTACTGTAGAAACCTTAATGATAATTAGAACGAGTGCATTAATATAAACCTGTAATTTATCTTACAGGGGAAACTTCTGTCATTATAGTAAATTTATCAACACCTGACCAATCAGATTTGAGAATTCAACGGTGCCATAGTATAAGCAAAATTCACCTCCATCATAATGTATTTGTCTTATGAAAGCTGGCTGTTGAGTGCATGCACAGGGTTCACAGGGGCTCAGAGTTTTCTTACTGTAGAAGTGAAGTGAATGCATTTTCTCTCTTCTTTTTCCTTCATATTATTGATAAATCCTGTATCTGCCAGCTAGTATTATCACGTTCTTATTTGCTTTGTGTCTAGACTGGACTGTGAGCTTCACCTAAACATCACAGGGATTAGCTGCACTGTCTAGTCACTAGCTCTTTCTTATCTTTATTTTAGTTAGTTGCTATGCAACTATCAAATGCAGATGTGCACCAGGGTTCAGGCTGTCATTCAGGGTACAGTTAAAAGGTTACACATACACAGCTAGAACAATCTTCTTCAGAAAGGCTTTTTTGCCTCTGTCATAACATGTTATGGCATATTATGAACGAACATCACCTTGCTATGCATGTAATAACTGATATTTGAATTAATAGTTTATTTTTGAATCTGGTTTATTTTTGTACAACATTTTGTATCAACAATATTGCAATATTCTTGTACCTCTAACCATAATGAGACTCTTAGTGATCATGATTATGGTATGAGCTCATGTTTGTAACATGTGGACAAATCACATATCTGTTCTTTCCAAGTGTCTTCAAAAATTTGTCTCCAGGAATATCGGAGGTTTTATACAGCTGTTTGATTTGTAACCATAATTGTTTGTACGGCAAGTCAAAAACCACTTAATACTGAAGACTGTGAATCGTTTTTTGGCTCTCCAAAAAAGGGGCGCCATTAAGGACACAGTAAATACATGCTAAACAATTACGCTCTTTGTGTCAACTTACATGGCCTTGATTTTCTTTTTTGTCATTGTGAGAAAAGAATTTTGCACAAATAGTTTGTATGGCAAAATTGCTATTAAACAAGTGTTTTTTGTCATAGTGAGGATGTTTGATTATTTTGGATTTGAATGCAAATCATACAAATAAGTTGATAATATGCTACATGCTATATATAATATGAAGAACCTGATTTTTTTTTCAAAATGTGCAAATAATTAAAAAGCAAGGGCAGCATGGTGATATTGAATTAATTCAGTTGTGTAAATAGTTATGAATTTGCAGTAATGAGACCATGCTGTATATAAAGCATTACAAATGAAACAGTGATCATCTGGTGCTGTTTAGCAAAGAATTAGTCTTCACACTGTTATACCTTATTTGACCACATGAGGGTGACATAGATTAACTTTAGCAGCAATCCTAAACACAAATAATCCTAAATTAAGAAGTTCACATTAGCGGCCTCTTGTGGTCAAATAAGGTATAACGGTACAAAAATACGGTACAGATCCAGTCAGGGTTGCGTAGTAAATGTTTTTACCACGGAGTTGAGCTACTTTAAAGATTTACTAAACCCAAAAAATAAACTCCTTTATACTGGCAGATAATATCCATACAAGACATGT
>JAOTRR010000018.1:23143907-23156117 GCA_028570945.1 Gogo arcuatus | reverse complement strand
TGTGTGTGTGTGTGTGTGTGTGTGTGTGTGTGTGTGTGTATATATATATATATAACTCAAGTTAGATTTCTCAGATATCTGAAGGATTTTTGGTGCATATGGTATTATATGGTGTTATAATAAACATATTGAGCAGTTTTGGCATGTTGATTTGGATTTCCTGGTTTAATGCATTGGCTTGAAGTCCTTTTGGGTCAGAAACACAGTAATGTATGTGGATTAGGATGAACTGCAGTGTGTCTGATCTGGTGGGAAAAACAAACGAAACAAAATTCTCTGCTCTGCCTTTTCTTCATGGTTACAAACAGCAGTAAATATGATTCACATATTTCACTCTAATTCAGTAAAATGGTCCTGTTTCTCAGTTTTCTTGGCAGCATGTCTCACTGAGCCTTTATATCTCTCTCTCTCTCTCTCTCTCTCTCTCTTTCTCTCTCTCAGAGAATTTTCAACTCCTTTGTGTACACGGAGAAAACTTCAAACGGCGAGACCGAGGTGCAGCAGGTGAGTAAATTCTCTCTTTGTGTGTGTGTGTGTGTGTGTGTGTGTGTGTTTAGTCTGCAGGGGCAAAGGATGCCAATTAAAATTCGACAGTGGCTCCCTGGTTAGCTTTGAAGCTTACTGTGTGTTTGTCTATGCTGAAACACTGAACTACTGAAGCAGAGTGAGAGTAAAAGGTTCTGTGCTGCATTTAATTCATAACTTCCACACTTTAAAAGATGGAGTGTAGAAATGGTCCATATTTAATTATAGCACTTTTTGCAGTCTTTACTGTCCACTAGGCGTAAGCTTTAATCAGTCAGCATGGCTGTTGAGATGTTTGAGAGTATTTAGTGTAATTGAGATTAGACCCTCTCTTAGCACAGTTAATCTACAGTTAATATCCGATTCATTTTAGATTTCTGATCGGTTGCATTTTGCCTTTCGAGATCCGGCTGTGGAGAAAAGAGGAAAAGGCTACACTCACATTACCAGCCTGAAGTGACTCAAACCTAATCTTTTGCCTTAATGTGACAAAGATCTGATTTTTTTCAGGGCTGTGTGGACACAGAAATCCATTCGGATTTGAGTCACTTTCATATGTGGTCCTAAATCGGATACGTGTCCGATTCTTGGTCATGTGATATGAATGAGAACGGTCAGATCAGAATTCATGTGGCTTTTTGTCTATACACATGTGCTGAGCAATGTCTTCATCAGCTGCACTGGCAGTGCGGCAAAACAACAGTGGAGGAGAGCTACAATAGCTGCGAAAACAGCAAAAGCTAGCTGTCTGGTTTTTTTTCCCCCACATTCTCGACCTGACCATGCTCAGCTGGCAAACTGTTTGCCGTCGTCCAGAGCGAAACACCATGCATATATTAGCTACTAGCGCATCCATTTAGTCAGTTTTAATACCATGACTCGTCTCACAAATATGACGTTTTTTGTTGTTGGTGACATAGATGACTCGTGCAAAAACGTATCAATCTGCATGTGTGTGTCGTTTCAGAGGACCGATGTGTTCATGTTAGATACAGTTAAATACAGGCCACTTGTAATTATGAATGTGAACCGTTCAGATGGGTAAATCTGATCTGAGCAGAAAATCAGAATTGAACAATAAGGCTTGTAATGTGAACATAGGCTAACAGTAGCCGGGTTTCCAACCTGCTTAATTCGCAATTTGAAATAGCGATCTAAAAAATGGGTAAAGGAAATGCGTGAGGTTTAAAAAAAAAAACCTCTCAAATATCGCAAAAACGTGTTACGCTCGGATGAGGTGGTTTTTCAGGCGATTCAATAAAGCAACATTTCGCAAAATTGAAATGGAAACACATTTTCACATTTAAGTCACATGCATGACAGAGCGCCCTGTAAGAGCTATCGTGAGAGGAGGAAACCCAGCTTTAATCGCATAACATCACTTATTGGAAACACAGACCATTCGCAATTGGGTTTTGTCAAAATATTTAAAATATCGCTTCTTTTGTGCGCAACAGTGCAGTGGAAACCTACTTACAGTCTCACTTATAGTAGATGAGGAATGGATTAATGGATTTTTCCTGCCAAATGATAAAGTGAATAAATAAATGGTTCGGTGATGCTGTAAAACCCATGCAAGTGTCCAAGCAGACCCACGATTCAATGTGGCAACTTGAGCGTAGCATGCTAACCAGCTAACCAGTGCTAACTTGAGCATAGAACGCTAACTAGCGATCACCGGTTAAAAAGAATCACCCCAGGTCAAGCAGTCTAAGCGAACATTGCAGCAAACAAGCAAAAAAACAATGTGCCATTACATCTCAGGGGTTAAGAGGTCTGCAGAGAAAACCTTCCAGGAGGAGACGCGCAGGCCGAAGAGGCGAAGGTTAAAAAAAAAAAAAAAGCCTTTTTTTAATGAGAAGTGGAGAAAAACCAACAAGGGAGAGTCCAGTGAGTGGTTAGGGTTTTTTATTTTATTTTGTTTTTAGTTCTGTCCACCTCATCAAATGTAACTTCCATCATTTCATGGTCGTGTGTGTGTGTGTGTGTGTGTGTGATTTGTCTGCAACACAGTCCAGAGCTTGAATATACCAGGATCGGGTGTAACTTTTTTTGCTCAGGTTGCCTTGCCAAGAAAATCCCCCTGTGAACGAGTTATTCCTGTGATGCTGTGTCTCTCCTGCAGCTGTTTACTGTCTGTTAGTGAGAGATTAAGCCGTCTGTTGGCACTGCAAGTGTTCTGGCACCTCGATTACTACCAGTGCACTAATGTCAGAGCTTTAGGAGTAGATGATAAAGCAGTCGGCCTGCTGAAGTGACACAGACCCAAAGCACCTGGGATTATAGCAGTTATTTCCACGGTGTGCCACTTGTTTTATTCCGCTACACTTATAACACTAATCATATAAATGATCACAAATAGTAATACCTCTCTGAAATATAAACATTCCCCCAGTCCCCCTTGTTCCACTGTATGTGTAAGATATTCATGTCTTTTCCAAACTGGTCATTTGTGACCCTGGGATATGTGAAAATCTTATATGATGAATATGTTGTTTTATGTCGGACTCATGTCTGGTTTCTGAGGCCACAAATTGCCTTTGTTGGTTTAAATATCTGTTAAGGTCATCTCTACGTTTATGAGTGGATCATGTACATCGTCACGGCAGAGTGATTTGTTAATAGTTCGGTTTTGATGAAAACAATTTTCAGGCATTCCGCTAGATTATGGCGCATGACTGTGGGGATTTGTGTTCATTCAGCCACAAGAGCATTAGTGAGATCAGGCACTGATGTCTGGTGAGGAGGCCTTTGGTGCAATCAGTGTTCCAGTTCATCCCAAAGGTGTTGAGGTCAGGGCTCTGTGGAGGCCACTCGAGTTCTTCCACTCCAACGTTTGCAGACCATGTCTTCATGGAGCTCACTTTGTGCACAGGGGCATTGTCATGCTGGGGCAGGTTTGAGCCTCTTAGTTCCACTGAAGGGAAATTGTAATGCTACAGCGTACAAAGACATTCTAGACAATTCTGTGCTTCCAACTTAGTTGCAACAGAATGAGGAAGACCCACAAATGGATGAGAAGGTCAGGTGTCCACTAACGTTTGATTATATAGCGTATATCAATTAGTGTTGCAGATTGGGTTCCTGACTAAACTTTCGTGTAGTCCATTTTCAGATCGCCGTTTTGTATGTTATAGAAATATGCTGTTGGAGGAAAATAATCAATGACTCTGTGATGTCGTGTGGCGCATCCATGAAACAAGCTTGTTCCTGTTGTCGCTTATGCTATAGCAGCTGCAAACTGTCATTCTCTTACCAGTCTCTGTTTTTTTCTTTTGTGAAGTATATAAGATACAAATTGCAGCTTGAAACCATAAAAAAACCAAAAGCTTCTCTCTCCTGAAGACTCTCCCAGAGTCAGAAAACTTGGATGTAAAGCTGTAACTGTTAGAAAGCGGTGAAACTGGAAACTCCTTTCATAAATGTTAAATAAATGTCTCCTAACACAACGTTTCACGGTTTTTAAATCCGGAGTGTCCGCTGTACAAAGTCTCTGTGAATTAGCTTTTGCTATAGAAATGATGAAGTATTAGAATAAACTGGTGCAGCTGGAACTACTGTCAGAGCTACCAATCAGAGCTGAGGATTCAGCAGCACTGTGGTACCAGATTATAGATTTTCCAGTCGCTATAAGCAGCATGGACTAGAATGACTTGTCTAAAAGCCCCCCCCCCCGATTTCTTTATGTCTCGTGTTTATATTGTGAAACATTGAAAGACAAAACGGCTGCTCTATGGGTCATGTGACTTCCAACTTCATGAAGCGAGATTTATTAATTTGGTTCATTTCATGAAGTCACATTATCATCCTGCAAATGCCGTTACATGACACGGAATATAATAGTATATTAGTTTGGCAGTTTTGGAGTGAAGGTTGAAATCAGATTTGGCTTTCTGTAAATAATCTTTCTGCATTTACTTGGAGGCAGATTTTAAGATAGTTGAAGACATAAGTGCTGTTCACCTTTTCTGTCTGTTGACAATTACACCAGTTTTTACTCTTTGAAGGAAAAAGCATAAGTGGTGAAAATTGCTTAAATAGCCATAATTCAAGGAAATTGCTCGTTTATGTTGAGAGTATTCTACTTATGAGGAGAACAACGTTGGCTTTGAAAAGTTTGTAGTGAGTAACTTGTGACATTCAGGTTTTGTGTCCTGAACCACAGACTTTTTGCACATTTCACTTAGAAGCAGTGCCACTGACTGGACGGTGCTGAAGTTACTCGACATGGCACATTCGTAGGGAAAAAAAAACACCCAGTCGTTAGAATTATTTCCATGTCTTTGAGAGAAATAGTCAAAGCTGACCTGATTGCTTCTCTCCTTTAAAGAGTGAAGGCTCCTTTATTTTTAATGTATTTATTCAGAATTGTTAAAGTGCACTAAACCTTGTGTAACCTTGAGCCTTGTGTGGGATCATGGAATCACAAATCAGTTTATCCAGTGATCTAATTGTTATTGCGTGTAGATTTTACCTTATTCATCAGTTCTTGGGGCTGTTATACGTGACCTCTTTTCATTGTGCATGTTTGGATTTGCTCAGTTTGGATCTTCCTTTGTTTTTCCTGATATTGGGCCACACAGAGTCCTCTCTGGAGGGCTTAAACCTTTTCCTTCACCCTGTGTTATTTTTGGTAGAGTGATGAGCCAAATTTACCTCTAATTTACCTCGCCAAGCTGTGTGGCTGAGGTGCATGCGGTCAATGGGCCATGGGCTGTTTCTCCATACCCTGAACAGACTCTGTGTTTTTTGGCAGACGTTTTCCTTTTTTTTTTTTTTTTTAAATGAGTTGGTTTAATTATCATGTATTAGGTGCGAGGCTGTGTTGTGTTTGGCGCGTATGTGCATGATTTGTGATGTGGTTGAGAGTCTTAATGTCATTTTTGTGCATGCGAGGATCCCAACAGTGTTATTGTGCATTGCTGCTTTGCTAAATGAGCCAGCGCTGAATGAAAACGCTGGTGTGCATGTAATTTATGTTCAACACCTGGGGAAACCCTTGTTGCCGACCCAGTACTGCTCGAGCCCTTAATTTCCCTCCGGGAACGTCCTACTGAGTAAATAAACCAGAATTCGTTGACATGCACTTGTTTCAGCATTAAACCCTCACACGAGAGTCACACTGAAGTTCTCGTTTATCTGAAAGCTTATCTACACTGTACACTTCTTTTCTCTCTAGTCATTTATTATCTGCAGAGTGGAATGTAGGTTATACTTGCAGTGCATGTCTAATTCTGATCGATTTCTAGTCTCTAAGGTTGACTCTTGCTCTGTTTGATGTCAGCCCAGTCTGAGGAAGCACATTAATCATTCACTTCACCGGCAGCTTTAATGAAACAAGTCACCTGGAATGCAATATCCACAACTGTGTTGAAGCTTTTTAAATCCGTTGAAGTGCTTTTAGTGTTGGCCATGCTTTCTTTTGGCTGTGGTGGTGAAGATTTAATATTCGTAGACAAATCAATGCCAGCCAATCACATATATCAATCTTGTCATACAGATAAAAAATCAAGAGCGTCACTTAATGTTTGCATGAAACATCAGAATGGGGGAAAAGTGTGATCTCTGCGACTTTAACCGTGGCATGGTTGTTGGTACCAGACGGGCTGGTTTGAGTGTTTCAGAAAGTGCTGATCTTCTGGGATTTTCACACAGAATAGTCTCTAGAGTTTATTAAGAAAGGTACAAAAAACACTGAGCGAGCGACAGTTCTGTGGGTGGAATTGCCTTGTTGATAAGAGAGGTCAGAGGAAAATGGCCATATTGGTTCAAAATGCCAGGAAGAATATAGTAACTCAAATAATCACTCTTTACAACTGTGGTGAGCGGAAAAGCATCTCAGCGTACACAAAACATCAACTAGAACAGCAGAAAACAACATC
The DNA here is from genome assembly GCA_028570945.1 of Gogo arcuatus. Taxonomy (NCBI): domain Eukaryota; kingdom Metazoa; phylum Chordata; class Actinopteri; order Siluriformes; family Anchariidae; genus Gogo; species Gogo arcuatus. The sequence goes on along the minus strand of JAOTRR010000018.1, from coordinate 23,149,710 downwards.
CGGTTCTACTCCTGTCAGCCAAGAACAGGAATCTGAAGCTATCATGGGCACAGGCCCACCTAAACTGGACAGCTGAACATTAGGGAAAAAAATCACTTTGTGTTTTTCCAGTCTTCGGCTGTCCGGTAATCAATTATCAATAACTAATTTGTCCACAAACTAATCCATTCTTCTGGTGTTTTTCTCCTACATTTAACCTGACTTGGAAAGAACTTGGGGCACTTGTGAGCTTGAATGGATGTTTTTATGGACATGTTTTTATAGGTATGTTCCCAGTTTGCATTCTCTGACATATTAAACCTACCTTGAACAATTCAGCTAATCTTTTAGAACAGTACTAGAATGCTGGGCCGAAACCAAACAAAGTGGACTAGATGAAAAACTAAAGCAAAATTTCATCATCAGTTTTTCCAGCCTTGAAAAGAAGCTGTTCACGGTTAATGAAAAAGTGCTGGAAACAGAGCAAGCCGTTGTTGACTGTGATAAACCTATCGAGGCTTTTAAAAGTTAGCGTTCCTTGTTGGAAATGAACGTCTTCTTGCTAAAGTAAACAGTTTGGAATGTCACTCCTACTTGGAGCATTAAAGAAACGGGCAAGAAGGGGCAACCTACTGAATTTGTTGAGCAACTCATTCCAACATTGCTATGGACAATGTTGCTATGCCTGTAAAAATCGATGGGGTTCACTGATTGTCCTGACTGGCTGCTCCACTGGAGCTGGCGCACAGGATTGTGGGATATGTAGGACAGTGAGGGGTATAGCTGTTTCTTCAGATGTACCGGGATGACCATAGATACTGTGCTTGTACCACTTCAACAGACAACACTGCTGAAAATCCCCACAGGCTGCATGTAGGCCATTTCTTACAGATTTAAATATATTTTTAAAATAAGTGTTACTTATTCAATTCAATTCGGTTAATATTCTGTTTGTCAAATTAGCATTGACCAGTTACTTTATGGTTATTGTTTGGATTCCAAGTATGTCCCTAAATGCTATGTATTACGTCCTCAAATATCAAATGTGTATAAAAAATGACGTGGAATTGCGCTCTTTGGCTTAACGTAGCATTAAAATTGTCATGAGCTTACTTGGTAACATGATGACAAGTGTTGCTCTTTTTGAGTCATCTGTTCATTTTAGTCCATTTTGTTGTATTTTCAGTTGGCGAAGAAGATCCGGGAGAAGTTTAACCGCTACCTGGACGTGGTGAACAGGAACAAGCAGGTGGTGGAGGCGTCGTACACGGCCCACTTGACTTCCCCGCTCACAGACATTCAGGACTGCTGCTCCATCCCACCCTCCATGATGGAGTGAGTAGAGCTCTTTATGTCCTCACAGGAAGTTAAGAGCTCATCAAATAAGTTCTGTAGGATTTCTGGAAACTCATTTCTGCTGTAGTTCTACACACTTTTTTTTTTTTTTTTTTAATCTTTAAGGATTTTCCATTAACTGTTATTACTGTAGCTAATTAATGAGGGCATTTAACACTATCCTGTGATTTTTGGACTTGGTTGTCCTTACAACAAATGGCTAAATACATGCATACACATTATTGTTTTACTATATCTAATAGAGACGCTAGAATGGGATTACATTATTTCCAGCAATCACCGTTATCACCGTGTGCGTTAAATTGTTTAGAGATGCTCGGACAGAGCTGTAATTGGACAGACAGTTTCTGAGCTTTATAGCTAACCGAGATACATGCACCATAGTGTTAGGATCATCCTATCTCTAGAGGAAGCTCAAACACAGAGGTGCTATTCAAATCGAGTCGAGATGCTCTGTGCTTTCAAGCCTAATCTCAGTGGGAGCAGCTTGCAGAGTTTCCACAGTTATCTCTTGAATCTCATCCGCTTGGTCTCTCTCTCTCTCTCTCTCTCTCTCTCTCTCTCTCTCTGTGCTGTTTTCACCCTCTGTCTACCTTTATCTTCTTTCTCACTTTGTTCTTGACATTTTCATTCTTTTTTTCCCCCATCTCTTTCATCTCCTTATCAAGCATTTCCCCCCCCCACACTGAGCCTTCCTCTTCTCCCTTACTATAATCTCTGATGACATTTGAAATGGGATTTTATTTTTTGCTAGTAAACCATTTCTGAAACCATTCTCTGTCTTTCCAACACACTCACTCATACAGTACAGAGTTCACCGTGACTGGGGCTTGAACCTCAGCTTCTCTGCTCTGTGTATTCCACCATGTTTTTCACACTACACTTAGTTCTACTGAGACCAGTTACAGGTATTTATTTTTTCATTATTGTATAGGATTATATGTATGAGAGAGCCAGAGCGAGTTAACCAGGTTTTAATGCAGAAACTTATTGTGGAAGTCACAAAGGGATGGGTTGGTTTCCGAGGAACATTTTAATCTCTCAAGTAGACTAGCAAAAAATGTTGAACTTGATTGGGTGCACAAGTGCAAGTTTAAAAAAAAAAATACAGCCAAAAAAAGTGAGTGATATCCAAAATAGCAGAGAATAATAGTGTTACAAAAATATAAAATGTGTCTGTAAGACGATTGTCAGTAGAGCTATTTTGGATTTTGTCATTTTGGAGTGTGTGGGGGGTTTTTTTGTTTGTTTTTTGTTTTTTTTTGCTGGACTTTTGGATCTCTCTCATAAGTACTAGGCCTCCAACTGTCACTAGGATGTCTGGTATTTTTCATCACGAAACTTTTCCATTGATATTTGACTGACATTAAAAATGACCAACCAGAGACCTTTCCCAGAGTCTGTTAACAAACATGCAAGATTACCCCATTTACCAATCGCTGTAACTTTTAAAGATGAGATGCCATGAACCACACCATTTTTCAATGCAGTGACTACGGCTGTGTCTGAATATGCGTACTTCCATACTATTAGTACGCAAAAAGCAGTACATAGGGTGTCTGAACACTCAGTAGGCATTTAATAGTAGTCAAATGCTACCTGGACGATCCATTACATCCGTAGTATGCAAACGTACCACACTACGCTACACTACACTATCCCATAATTCAGATGGAGCCTTCAAATAACCAAAGAATTATTATTCCCATGGGAAAAATAGAAAGAAGATGCAACCATTCTGAAGCGAAGCCGGTTGTTGCAGCTGTGTACAAATGTATGAGGAATTGTTGAAACATTTCTGCCATTGCAGAAATATATATTTTTTAAAAGTTTTGCAGCATATGTGGGTATACGTCATCTGTGAGCATCCGGGTCAGAGGACAGGTAAGATGGCGGCGGAGTATGTCCCAAGTGTCCTTGCTACTCGCTTGCATATTCATAGAATGTACTATAGTTACGGTCGGGGTAGTAGGTACTTAACCGACGTTAGTACATACGGAGAATTCAGATGCAGACACCGCCAAAGAGTGTCACAGCCTTTGCAATGAGATGACAACTTAGTTGAGGAATATGATCAGGAACATGAAGTATCATTCCTGACCTTTTAATTCCCCATATGTTGAGAGAGAGAAGGGGGGAGGGGGTGCCTGAATTGTGAGCCTGAGCCGTCTGATAGCACATTGCTCCGAAAACTTCAAAGGCTTTCCATAAACTCTCCCAGACTCTTGGACCACTTTGTGAAAATTTGCAGTTCTAACTGTGACAGTTTTGGAAAATTCTCCCCAAGCACTGAGTAACAGAACCAGCACCGCAGGCCTTCAGTTGTGGGTTGGAGGTGAATTTGTTCTGGATATAACCGTGACATTTATATAACCATAAAACATACACGAGAGGTTACTGACTCATGCTGATTACACCAAAAGCTGAAATATTCACGATCTGCCATATACTTTAAATAATGACAGATAATCCCAGCTGAAGTGTACAAAATTTTACTAAATCTCTATGAATTACAGATGGGTTTTTTTTTCCTACGAGTGAAATATAATATGAACTAGACCTATAGAAAAGACTGTGCAGAGAAAAATCTAAAAATAAAGGTGCCAGAAAAGATTATTTAGAGCAGTGCCTTTGAGGGAGGAAAAAAAAATTTGTTGCCTAAAGAACGTTTGAGCCAACTTCGAAGCATTTTAGACAATATACTATTGTTTTCTGTAAAATTATGAAATCTTCGTCCTTTTCACTCATGTTAGAAGCATGGCGTGAACCATCCCAAGCAGCCATGGTATCAGAAACATGTGATGGTGTGAACAGTCCCTTGGGCTCTTCATCCTTCATCTGAGCCTCTTACAGCTGCCATTTCTGCCCTCACTTACGGATAAAAGACCAAGTGTTTGACACTGTATCAATGTCATGTGCCTGCTACTTATCCAGCCTGTGTGTTTTCCAGCACACTCTGACCTCTGCTTAAAATGTAAAGAATGCTTTAATCATTCAGTGATCATCCCAGTGATAGCTGCTACGCTTATCCAGCCGTGTCGCCATCTCCAAATACCACATGATCTTCCTCTGTTTAAAGCAATTGGGACATGAGGCCAGCCTGCAGCCATGCATCCTTATCTTATTCATTTTCTGATGGGAATTTTTATTTCTTTCTGATCGATGCTTGAATAGGCCTCTTGTCAATATCACTGGCTTTCAGACAACATTTTGCAACCTTTTACTGTCACCTCATGACAATACTGCTTGTCATTTTAAAGCATTTTAAATAAATGTATAGAATAATAAATTGTGAATTTGTTCATGCTCAGTAAACTACTAAAATCACCTGCAAACATCTCAAAAAGGCAAGAACGTATATATATATTTATAAATTTGCACACTGGCAAAATTTACATCACAGTATAACGGGATGTCCCTTGACCACATTTATTAATCGATAGTGTTGGTGTTCTTTGGCTCCCTGTTGATTTTAATAATAAAACCAAACTGAACATTATTCATATTGTCCTTTTGAATCCAATTTCTTTTTGAATTTACAGAAAAAATATAAAAAGGCAACCCGAAAGAATTCAAGTTTGCTGTTTAGGAAACGTTGCATCGTTAGTGGTTGTGAAAATATACACTGAGTTTTATTGATATTACTTTTTACTGCTGTTCACAACCAGTGTACTGAATAAACTGTCATATTGCTAGTATTGGAAACATTTCCTGTCCTCCTGCCAACCCAAGCTCGCTCTTGCCACCCAACCCTGACTACTCTGTACTCATACCAATGCCTTACTGTATACAATAACAGACACCTTTTATTCATTCCTGACATTAACTGAGTCCTGATGCTGAGTGAAGATTCTGCGTACTCCATGATAATAATAATCAGCATATTTTAGCATATTTCACTGTCAAGCCGAGTCTGTTTCGCGACATCACAGTCTGTGTTTGTACATAGCACACTCTGAAATACCTTATCGCAGGAAGTTATTAGCTCCTGTTAGTGTGGGTTTGATTTTGCTTGTTGCATAAATCTAATCAGGTTTCTCATTTACTAGGGCATTCACATTGTGTCTTCTGGTTTTGCACAGTGGCATGTTTTAAATTTCGAAATACAAAAAAAAGACTTGTTTACCAACATTCCAGACCCTCAGCTTTGGCGTCTGTCTGTAGTAAGCTGAATCATGGGAAGTTTTGGTGGCTCCGACTAAATTAGGAGCTTTACAGTGACAGGCAGTAAATTACTTTCTCTTTCTTATCTCGGACATAAACAGCAATATGGTAATAGTTAAAGTTATTCAGTGCTAAACGAAGCCCAGCTTTAGTAAATGCACAGCTGTTTTTGTTTTGTTTTGTTTTTCCTTCGCTGCCCTTTCATTAGTTTGATCATTCACTCTCTCTTATAAGCTCTGACCCAGTCAGTGCGTTTACATGACCTTAGAGAAAATCGAATTATTGCGTTAGTCCAACTAAAACC
>JAOTRR010000018.1:23057031-23067379 GCA_028570945.1 Gogo arcuatus | reverse complement strand
TGTGTGAGAAAGAGAGAGAGAGAGAGAGAGAGAGAGAGAGAGAGAGAGAGAGAGAAGGGGAATCAGTGATGGCATTGGAAAGGTATGCATGATGTTCTGGTCTGCTAGTTGAATGACAATAGAAGTAGTGGGCATAAAAATCAGAGCTGAACAATATGACATTTGTCTGGTACTGATCAACACAGCTTCATGCTCAATATAAAATACTCTGCAAATGATATTAAAAGCACTTTTAATATCACATTCTGTGTTTAATGGTCAGGCATTCTGGATCTGTAATTAGCCTGGTGTAGTCAATAGCCAATTTCCCAAGCTGTCAAGTAAGAGTTATGAATTCTATACTTATTGTTCACTGTATAATTTATCAATGATGCATTAGTTTATAAAGGCACAAATGTAATGTAAAGTGTTGATGCCCTTTATATTACTTAGCTTGTATTAAAAATGACTATTTCGTTAACAGAGGTGGGAACAATACATTGTTTTCAAGTGACAGTTGAAAAGGATTGACATTCGAGTCAAGACTGACAAGTCCCAAGTCAAATCTCAAGTCAAGACTGACAAGTCCCAAATCATATCCCATGTCAAGTCCCAGGTTGAGTCCCAAATCAAGTCAAGTCCCTAGTCAAGACAATAAGCTCCCAGTTTCCCCAAAGTTAAGTTCGAAGTCAAGCCAGACATGTCACAAGTCACATCCTAGGTCATATCCCAGGTATAACCTCAGATCCCAAGTACCAAATTGAGTCCCAAGTCATATCTTAAGTCCGAGTCCCAGATCAAGTCCCAGATCAAGTCCTTGGTCAAGTCCCAAATCAGACAAAATCTTCAAGTTTGTATTTTGTCAAGTGTGAAGTTATTATGACTCATGTCTAACTCGGTTATCAACAAGTTTCAGCTGTCAGCATTTTGCTTCAAATTATTTCGAAATAGAGTTTGCTGAATAAAAGCCACCTGAAACTTCAGCGACATCAAAACTTTTGAGAAAAAATGCAGATTTTCTCTGTGTTTGAGCAGTGCAAATGGTTAGAATTTTTAACAAGTTAATCTTGTTTTGGACAGCTGTCAGCACCCCCTAACTAAGCTCCTTACATTAAAGCTCCTTCTTGATTTGAAATGGTTGATTACTGCATACCATAAACCTTTCATGAGGAAAAGAGTGCAAAATGTTCTTATCCCATAATTTTTTGATTTTTGACACTTAACAAGACAGAATGTTTGTTAGACTGCTTCAAAATCAGTGCAGATTTACTGAATCCTGGATAGCCAAAAGGACCTGAGTTTTTACACTGTTTTTGCGTTGTTGTTGTTGTTTTTCCTATTTTGAGGAATGGTTTTATGGAGTAACAGTAACTCAGTAACCACGACCAGCAAACCTTCCTGCAGTGTAATTAAGCCTTGCTTTAAATCAATGTGAATTCTTTCAGCACCAAGCTTTGTGTTGGAGCTCATAGCACACTTGGAATAGATAATGGCTGTTTCATGCTTAATTATTTCTAATGTGCCTTCTGGATCCTCTCATTTGTGGGCTATTAAAGTTGATGTGACCATGAGGTACTAATATTCACTGTAATTGCTGAATCAGATTTTTTCATTGTCACAAATTTCCAGCATACCGTGTTAACAGGTAGTAATTAGCCCCATGTACTATGTATGTCAAGGTGGCTAATTAAGTGATTAGCCCCTACATGTTTCAGTGTAACTAGCTGTGCAGTTGTTTTGAAGGTAATATTGTGAAGCCAGACTGGTTGTGACTCATGTGGTAGTCTGTGGTTGGTTAGACAGCATCATGGGAAAATAGAGTGTGAATTATATAACACCGGGTTTAGCATCAGTGAACTCATTAGATTTTATTGCTTATTCAATGTAATGTTTCGGGTCTAGTGGCTAGCTAGCAAGACAAGTTAACTAGCAAGCATTAGAGGACAGCCAGTGTCAGATATTTAATCCCAGTTTGCACTACTCAAACAGTATAAATAAACTAATGTGGCTTGGATTATATATTACTTTAAATTATATGAGAGTGTGAGGTGTAAAATATAGATATGATAAATTAAATGCCTTATTGGCTTAAGACAGACATGTCAACATCAATGACTTTAACAGAAATTTCAAATCCGTATCTGAAAACCTGGTCTTGTATGACTTAAAATAACTACCCAGGAGCTTTGCCAAGATGAACTGACAGATTTTACTAGAAGGACTTTGGTCTTTTATTAGCTGGGGTCAGACCCCATCAAACCATCCCATAAATCTTACCTTCTTAATGGACAGTACACTAAGACCAAAACAGGTACATGAGAAAGTTCAGGAAAAGTATCAGTCAGGGCTTAGTTATGAAAAATATCCCAAACTTTGAACATCCCACTGAGCATCATTAAATCCATTATTAAAAACGGAGCTGGAGTGATCCACGGCTCAGCTGAGAAAAGCTGTTCACAAGACAGCCATTACTGAAAAAAGCCATACCAATTCCCTTTTAGAGTTTACCAAAGGGCATGCTGAAGGGTGAGCAGACGTGGAAAAAAAGTTCTGATCAGGCCATACTTGAAATTCTTGGTCTTGTCACAAAGCAGTAAGTTTGGCTGAAACCCAACACTCCTCATCACTCTCAGAACCCTATTCCCACAGTAAATCATGGTGGTGGAAGGATCATGTTATGGGCATGCTTTTCATCAGCAGGGACTGGGAAATCACTGAGGGTTGATGGCTGGATGGATCCAAACACAGGGCAATCCTAGAAGAAAATCTCTGGGGCGGAGATTTGCAGATGTAATTGCAGCTAAACGTAGTTCTACCAAATACTGACATGGCGGGTGAACCAACAAATTAAACAAACTTTTTTGTTTAATTAAACGTATGACAATAAAAATAGCCAGTACCTTCAAATGTTAGACTGATTGTGTCAATCAAATGGAAAAAAATCCCAATTAAGTTTATTGAAATTCCACGATATCTGGAAAACTTCGAAAGGGGGGGGGGGTCTGATATCAGATCTGATCACTGTCAGATCTGATAACAGATGATAATTTATGTAAGGATACATTATATGGCCAAAGTTTTGTGGGCCTCTGACCATAACACTCATATGTGCTTTTTGAACATCCCATTCAAGATTTAGTCCCCCTCTGGGAAACTATGTCTTCATGGAACTTGCTTTGTGCACATTGTCATGTTGGAACATGTTTCGGCCCCTTATTTCCAGTGAAGGGAAATTGTAATTCTACAGCATACAAAGCCATCCTATACCATTATATGCTTCCAACTTTTGGCAACAGTTTGGGGAAGACCCACACATGGGTGTGATCGTCAGGTGTCCTCAAACTTTTGGACATATAGTGTGTAGCTCACACATCGGTGAGGCTTGGTCATTAAAAAAACTGAACTTTACCTTATGTTCCTGGCAGTGCTTCAGTGTTCTCTGCCTGTACTTAATCTTGCAGAGAGAAAAAGAGTGGAGATAACAGCTCACTGCAAATCCCAAAAGGACGAGCAGTGCACCATTAAAGCCCACATGATGTCACTTCACGCCTTGATGTACCCAATTAGTAAATGACTGATGTACAACACGGACATTAATTGGCATGAGATTGTACTTGCCAGTTTTCTCAGTCCTGGTGGACTATTTATCAGTATAAAAAATCCCAGTGCAGATTTGTAACGCAGCCTGATGCTACTGAAATCTGACAGCTACAGGCAGTGAAGGAACTCGCAGAGGCTATATATGATCTCATTGTCATGTATCCAGTACAGAAAAAGTATAGAAGTAGTATTTGCGTCTATGTTCCACATTGGTGGCTCTTTAAAACATGGCAGAAACTGAAGATTGTTAAACGCATCATTATCATTATTGTACATAAGGCATGAACACTAAAGCCATCAGTACAAGCGCTTAAGGAGAGCCAGTTCACCTGCGAAAACAGGATGAGGATGATGAAGACTGATGAAGGTGGAGCGAACAGATCCATTAGCTGTGCGGGGGTCTTGTTGTCCACTTGAAGTCAGAGAGGGGCTTTTTGCCAGAATGTGTGGGAGCCGCAGGCGGATCTCGACAACCACTCGAGCCAGATGAGTGATGCTGGGGAAAGCAGGAGGAGATCATCATTAATTGATGCAGTGGCAAGTGTGGGTGGCTGCACATATACACACATACGTACACACACACATGCACACACATTCAGACAGGACGATGAAGGCCAGTGTTTTCAATCATGCCTGCTTAAGAGTGTGGTCGAACGCTCAGGCTGAATTGTTCAGTACTGTGACTACTCGTTATCACATAGCTTATGGGCATATACGGCTTGTTCGTTATAGTGTGTCTGCTATTTTTAGTCAGGATCCAATGCTTGTGGTGTTGAATATGGATTTGGAATCTTGCGTGTTACCTGTTTGTTTTTGTCAGTAGAGTTTGTGTTAAATCCTTTATGACTTTTGTTTCATGTTATTTTTTTCTTCCATATCATTGCTATATGTGCCAGTGATCAGCATTTTCACTTAATATTATATTATTATAGTATTTCTACTTAATATTTTATTAATGATATTTTTCCCCACCCACATGTGGAGAAGATATTTTTTAGGCAGGCAAAAATCACTGCATTTTGATGGAGTTTTGTCTTTTTTTAATGAGTGATACTGATTAATCATTGCACAATACAATCAGGGAAATAAGTATTTGTTGCAAAGAATGCTGATTTATGGAATTGTAACCATCTCATTTAGGTTAGCACTGATTTCAGCTGCGTTGGTATGTTGTATATTTTATTGTTTTAAAAAATCAAGAGACACTTTGAAATTATAAGGTTCTATCTGACAGCTGTGTTATTTTTGTCTATTCTATTCTTCTGTTATACCCTGTCCTATTCTATTCTGTTCTACTCTTTCCTCTTCTATTCTAATCTGTTCTGCTCTGTTCTATTCTTCCTTTGTCTATTCTATTCTGTTCTGTTCTATTCTATTCTATTCTTCTGTTATAACCTGTCCTATTCTATTCTAATCTATTCTGATGTTCTCTTCTTCCTATGTCTATTCTATTCTATTCTATTCTATTCTATTCTATTCTATTCTATTCTTGTTATACCCTGTCCTATTCTATTCTAATCTATTCTGATGTTCTCTTCTTCCTATGTCTGCTGTATTCTATACTGTTCTATTTTATTCTATCTTATTCTATTTATTCCTATTCTATTCTATTCTATTCTATTCTATTCTATTTTTCTGTTATACCCTGCCCTCTTCTATTCTAATCTGTTTTACTCTGCTTTTTTCTATTCTGCTTTCTTCTGTTCTACCTTATTCTACTCTTCTCTACCCTGCTCTATTCTATTCTGCTCTATGGCACTCTACCCTGCTGTCTTTTATTTGACTCTATTCTGTTCTGTTCTATTCTATTCTTCTATATACTATGGTACCTTGCTCTATTCTATTATACTCTTCTCCGCTCTATTATTTCCACTCTATTCTTCTCTTCCCATGTTCTATTCTATTCTCTTCTGTTCTATTCTATTCTATTCATTTACTAGAATCCTCAAAAAAAAATTACAAGTGATACATGTTATGTGTATTGTTTGTGTTCTATGGCGCTATTAGGAACTATGGCTCCTAATAGAACCAAGATTCTCTCATTATTATCCTGCTATACAGCAGCAGGTGAAGGATTGCTTGTGCTTTCTTAATGACAGTAACCGCAGGGGGAGGACACTTTATCAAATCTCAGCCCAAAGAACCAAAACTCAGTGGTCACCCTCTTACCATCTGGTAATGACACTCGGCCTCATCGCAGCCTAACGAGCCATAATGAGCCACAGCATTGGGGGCAGATCTTGTGATATGCACTTCACCACAGTTCCAGTTGGCAGTAGTGACTCAAAATCAGCATGTTTTGCATGCACTAATGGCACAGTCAGCAGTAATGACGTCTAACAGCCTTTAATGAGGATGGGAAGAGGTATCTGCATTATTCCTCAGAGCCATTAAGGAGAAGGAATGCAAAATCTTCATGCTTTGCATGCCGTGATCTTTCAAACTCCGGCTTAATAAGCGCTGATGAGCTATAATGAGATCTATTGTTCCCAGTGTCAGAACAGGCCATTTGTATGTCAGTGAAAGGTGGGAAGCAGTAACGGATAGTGCCATGATACAGGCCGGGAGGACTCCTGAAATCTTAAGAAGCTAAATGAGTGCAGGTCAACAAACCAAACATTAGGAAATGAAGAATGCATATAGCACAAATTTTACAAATAACAGCTGAACAACATGACACATGCTGGAGTAAGGTTGACCATCAGGACCTGAGTCACCTGCAGTCATCGTCTGATACTGGAACGAGAAATGATCACCACACAAGATTCACGCTAGTGTATTCTTGATGAATTACTATAGCTGTCTCATGGCAGAAGAATTACAGGCTTTAAGCCACTTCAATAAAATTTCCTCCTCCCCCTGCTTGCTGTAGCAGAAAGAAAAAAAGTAAGAATTGTCATGCTTAAAGACAAAGCCTATAATCAAGTCTCTTTTTGTGATTTTAAAATGGCCGTCGCAAGCCTGTCACTAGCAAATTGCTGTGAATTATAAGATTACTGTATAAGCGTTTTGAGAAGCTTTGTTATAGGTTTTCTTTGTAATAAAAAAAATATTCAGTCAAGCTACATTTACTGTCATCTGCTCACATGTCTGAGCATATTTTTGCCAGTCGCTGTATAGAAGATACAGAGCCTTTGGGAAGAGGCTTTGAGCAAAAGAAGAAAGAAAGGAAAATGGGGGGATTGAAGAGGGTATTTAAGAAAGTATTATCAATGAGATGTGTATAAAAGTACAATATGAAACACAGCACTTACATTTACCTTTATTAGCCCTCAACTTGGATCTAAACTAAACTAGTCATTGTTATTTCAGCATCAGTTTTGAGAAGCTATAAATTTTGAGATATTTACTGGACATGCTGAACATTGTTGATGTACACATCTTCAATTAAAGCCTTCAGAGAATGAAGACAACTCTGTTTAGCATTTTCCAAGTACTACATTAGCTCCAGAGTAATCATTAATGCTTCAGCCCAGCTGTCAGCTCCTAACTGTAGCTGTGTTTTCCCCAAGTGAATATTCCAGTGTTTTGTGCTAAGGATTTGGAAAAGGAAGTAACCGTAATAGCAGAACATACAATAACAAAAATGTCATCACGCTTAAAATAAATGCAGAGTTCCTTTACCCCGAATTCACACTGGCCACGTCATGTAGGCAGCGTGTCATAGCCTCAGTCAGTCCACACAGGTCATGTCTCAGCTGCTTTTCTGTACGGCCTACTGACAGCACAAAGAGCAACAGCACACTTTGATTTGAATCTGATGCTGAAACTCATTCGATGATCAGTTATAAGGAGGTGAATTTACATTTATGGCAATTTGCTTTTCTTTTCAAAGAGATACACTACAGTATATGACCAAAAGTTTGTGCACACCTGACCATCACAACCATATGTGCTTTATGAACATCCCATTCCAGATTTAGTCCCCTTTTCCTGTTATAATGACCTCCACTCTTCTGGGAAGGCTTTTCTCTACATTTTGGAGTGTGGCTGTGGGGATTTGTGCTCATTCAGCTACAAGAGCATTAGTGAGATTAGGCACTGATGTCGTGTAAGGAGGCCTGGGGTGCAGTCGGTGTTCCAGTTCATCCCAGAGATGTTCAGTGGGGTTGAGGTCAGAGCTCTGTGCAGAACACTCAAGTTCTTCCACACCAACTTTGGCAAACCTTGTCTTCATGGAGCTCACTTTGTGCACAGCAGCATTGTCATGCTGGAACTGGTTTAGGCCTCTTAGTTCCAGTGAGGGGAAATTGTAATGCTACAGCACACCGAGACATTCAAGACAATTGTGTGCATCTAACTTTGTGGCAACAGTTTTATGAAGAACCACATATGAGTGTGATGGCCACTAACATTTAGCCATATAGTGTATTAACTGTTTACTTTTTTTGTAATTAATGGAGTGAGTCTATCTGTGTGGATAACCATACCCCCCTCTCAGCCATGTTAAGTGAATTCTTTCGTAATGCTAATAGCAATTTTACTGTTGCTCCTTACCTCCTTAGTTTCCTGTATAAATGTCTTTGTAATTCATGTTGCTACACAGGATTATATAATAGAATATAAGAACAACATGAGGAGATCTGCCCCATATGCCACCATAGTAGTTTTTTTGTTGTTGCTTTTGTTCACTGTTACAAAAGACTATGTGTAAAGCATCCAAACAAACAAAAGAAGTGGAACTCACAATACTAAGTCTTGTTTGCTCTCACGCTTTCATTACTAAGCCTGTTTTGCCCATAGCAATCTGCCAGCTGTAATTACAAAATCGTTCACCAGAAAACATGACACGAGACAGTGGGATAGTGAACAATCAGTACATTTGTGTTTAATTTGTTTCTTCATGTTGGTGTAAAATGACAGGTATAACATACAAACACTTTGCTATGCAACTACAGGTTGCACAATCATGACATCTTTGTAGATTGTGATTTGAAATAAATTGTACAGCATATAAAAAGTATAATAATAATAATAGAGAGGAAGCAGAAAACAAGGGCAGCTCAAATTTGACGTGGCAGATGTGGATTGAAATGCTTGTTAAAATGGAATTCAGAGACATCTTGATATGTCAAAAGCCTTTAAGAGGTAAAACAAAATTAAAAATTTAAAGCGGCCCCAGTGGCGAACCATGGGGAATCCCCTGAACGTTTCCCTGACATTTGCAATCCCAGCTGCTTTTCTTTGTGATACTTGTTTGGTGTTAATGTATTACTGTGATATTTCATGGTTTGTGAGTTAAGAAGTTGATACTTTTTGAAATTGACTAAACCCATCTGAGGTGGTTGTATTCTTTTTTTTTTGTATACTTTACACAGTCCTTCTTATGTCATTCAGTAATTTTTCCTGTTCAGCGTCTTTGCATTGACCTTCATCTGCTGGTCTTTTTATATGTATATTGATGTTTATCTGTGTTTGTGTGTGTCCTGCCAGCTTTTGTAACACTCCTAAATGGCGACCAGGCTCAGGACGCCATCCGCTCACTGCACCAGACGTCGGTGCGTGGTCGTGACATCAGTGTCCAGCTGCAGCCCACTGACTCGCTGCTGTGCGTCACCAACCTGCCTCACACGTTCACGGGCACACAGTTCCAGGAACTGGTGCGCTCCTACGGCAACATCGAGCGCTGCTTCCTTGTCTACAGCGAGCTAACAGGCCACTCCAAGGGCTACGGCTTTGTGGAGTACATGAAGAAGGACTCGGCTTCCAGGGCTCGCTCGGAGCTGCTAGGTAAAGTGCAGGGCGACCGCTTGCTTATGGTGCAGTGGAGTGACGTCAACCAGCTCAGCACGGCCCAGCATATCCACTCCAAGTGCCTGTGTGTGGAGCGGTTGCCCGTGGACTTTGACAGCTCTGAAGAGCTAGCACACATCTTTTCTGAGCACTACAAACCCGTCTTCTGCCAGGTGAGCCACAGAGAGAGGAGTGAGTTAGGTTTAGAAACTTACACGCACACAGGGTTATGGAATCAATGACTTTCCCACCTGCCTGTGGAGAGGGAAAGTTGATAATTGTACTCGCTGTAATGGAGGGAAGGTGCCTCTTGCTGTGTAAAATTACCAACCATGTATGGGTTCGTGCTTCAATTTACAATTTGTGATAGAACGAACAATATGTCTTTCTTCTTCTTTTTTTTCCCTTCTGTGTGTGTGTGTGTGTGTCACACTAGTCTTACCCTATCAAACTTTTTGACAAATCCAGACTCTGAGTGTCAAACAAAACATAACTCTCTGTCTCTATAGTGTTAATAAAGCAGTTGTTCTCTACCCGGCCGATCTGTGCAAATCAATACTCCATCCAGAATCTGAGTGGATCTTATGATGCCGGATCATGTTTCTTCAGCCTCCACCCTAATCAAAACCTTTTAAAACCCAGAGGCCAGGACTGATGTTAGCCTTGCTGCTAGAAACGTTTTTAGCCAACGCACTGATCAATACTCACACCCTCACAAAGACATGAAGCACCAGAGCTACACCCACACTACAGTCATATTCAGAAGTGATGGAGGTGGATGAAGATCACAAGGCTTTGACCGCTCTACTCTGAGTCACTCTAAGCTTTTAGGCTTCGGCTTTACTTTAAACAACTCAATTATGCAGCAGCTCTCTGACGGTTGGCATGCTAAAGCGTTTTTTGTACTGGATTAGTTTACATGACGAGGCAAGGTAGGGCAATGTACAGTATCTCTGGGATGTTTTTCCCATCCTTAATTGCCATATTAGTCATTTTAAAGGGCTGTTCATGGAAAGATGCTGTTTTTTAAGCTAGG
>JAOTRR010000018.1:22995950-23007630 GCA_028570945.1 Gogo arcuatus | reverse complement strand
CGAGAGTACATGTGACAAAAATAAAGGCTTCGGCCTTGGTTCTTCTTCTTCTATCATAGCCAGCATTAACATTTTCAGCAATTTATGCTACAGTAGCTCTTCTGTGGGGTTGGAGCAGACTGGCTAGCCTTCACTCCCCACACACATCAGTGAGCCTTGGCCGCCCATGACCCTGTCACTTGTCCACCGGTTGCCCTTCCTTGGACCACTTTTGGTAGGTACTAACACCTGCATACTGGGAACACCCCACAAGACCTGCTATTTTGGAGATGCTCAGACCCAGTTGTCTAGTCATCACAATTTGGCCCTTGTCAAAGCTGCTCAGATCCTTCCGCTTGTCCATTTTTCCTGCTTTCAACACATCAAATTTGAGAGCTGACGGTTCACTTGCTGCCTAATATATCCCACCCCTTGACAGGTGCTATTGTAATGAGATAATCAACGTTATTCACTTCATGTCAGTTGTTTTAATGTTATGGCTCATCGATGTAGCCTCAGTAACACAAAAACAGGTTAGCCTTTAAAATGTCAACTTAGGCCTAATGTGTTCTGTTGTAAAAACAGCTCTAGTATATATCCAGAGTTTTACTGTACACATTTACACAATTAGCTTAATATTTGAATAGCTTGAATAGTGTTCATAAAGTAAACCTGTACTGAGGGGGTCCATGAAGTGCTTTTTACATTTAAAGGCGTCCCTCACTCTAAACATTTTGAGAGCCCCTCGAACTAATACTAATCACCAATGTTGGGCTGTTGATTAGCTGGGGATAAAACAGCGAGGCAGACATAAAAGAAAGCTGTTAAATGTACTTTGTTCTTTGTAAAATATTTCAGACTATATGACACATTCTACAGACAACTGCATATTGCCTAAGACAACACTGGGAAAAGTCTTTTAAATTTTATTTATGCTTTCATGGAATGTTGTCACTTCGAAATCACTTTATATGAAGTGTAGAGTTCTCTCTCTCTCTCTCTCTCTCTCTCTCTCTCTCTCTCTCTCTTTCTAGGAGCTGGAGGCCGTAAAGCCACCCATGGTTTCACCTCTGTCTCTGAATGGTGCTGCCCCGCCCATCCTGCCCACCTACAGTGCCCTGCCAATCATGCCTGGCTTCATCACCCCTACACACGCTCACACACACACACCGAGCGCCGTCACACACACACACAGTGCGCACAGCATGACAGACTGGAGCCAGTATTACTATGTAAGTGTGCGCATGCATGTGCCGGCCCCCACGCTCTGCCAACATGTCTGTATGGTTAATTGCCAGGGTTGTAGAGCCAGTGCAGTGAGACAGAGAGACATTGTGAAGACATTCTGTGGAGGAATAAAGCTGATTCGTTAGTCTGAAACCGGCTCCTGAAAGATCTATACCTGTTTGTGCAGAAGTTTCAGTGTGTGTTTCTCTTGTCTTTGGGGTTTTGCATTAAAGCAACTCAGCAGGAGTCTGGCACTAGTTCATGTGGAGAGTGTTTATCAGAGAGAGAGAGAGAGGGAGAGAGAACATCTCTGTGTGTCTGTGTCTCTCTCTGTTTTCCTCACAATGTCCTTCCCTCCATCTCTCTCTTTTCCTCTCTCCATATCTGTGTCCCTGTCTTCCTCTCTGTCTGCAGGTCTCTCTCTCCCTCGATTTCTTTTTCCCTACATCTTTGACTTATTTGTGATATCTTTCCATCACTCTGTCTATCTGTCCATCACTCCCTCTATCTCTGTCCATCACTCCCTCTGTCATTCTGTCACTCCCTCTATCATTCTCCATCACTCCCTCTATCTCTGTCCCCATCACTCCCTCTATCTCTGTCCATCACTCCGTCTATCTCTCTCCATCATGCCTTCTATCATTCTCCATCATGCCCTCTATCATTCTCCATCACTCCCTCTATCTCTGTCCATCACTCCCTCTGTCGTTCTCCATCACGCCCTCTATCTCTGACCCCATCACTCCCTCTATCTCTCTCCATCACTCCATCTATCTCTCTCCATCATGCCCTGTATCATTCTCCATCACTCCCTCTATCTCTGTCCCCATCACTCCCTCTATCTCTCACCATCACTCCCTCTTTCTCTCCATCTCTCCCTCTGTCTGTCTGTGTATCTCTCACTCAGTAATGAGGTTTCTGATGCAGTAGCCATTGTTTGCATAAAACAGCTGGAAACAGGGAAGGATACAGTGAGCAGGTTTGTGTATTAAAAGCTGACGCAGGAACAGCGCTTCACTCTGGAGAAGCAAAAACACATTTTAGTACAGAAGTAAATGCACGAGATTCAGATCTAACCAGGATACATTCCAGATATGATGCATGAAATAACCTAATGTAAACAAGGAGTGTGTGTGTGTGTGTGTGTTATATATTAAGTATATATTTAAATTTTATGTCTTGCTTATGTCATTGTCATTTGACAATTCACTCACTCTATCTCTCAATCTATCTCTATATACCCATCTCCCTTCTTACTGTCTCTCTCTCTGTCTCTCTCTTCCACTCTCTCAGGCTCGAGGACAGAAGCGAGAATATCCCACACTGGCGGTACAGGAAGTGACATCAGAGGGGCCTTACGTAGGCCAGCACTCACAGGGTCTGGGTGGGCAGTATGCTGACTACTTCAAAAAGAAGAGGATTTAGAACACACACACACACACACACAATTACACAGTGTTTTTGTAGTGGATTGTTGTTGTCCAGTCGAAGCCTTAACGCTGCACTCTGTGTGTAAGAGTGCTGACATGTAACGTGTGTGAACGTTAAAGGTCTGGATGTTCTCAGACCAGGCGCTTTTTTTGTAACACACAGACACACACACACACACACACACACACACTCTGGCCAGTGTAACGAAAGGCCGCTGTGCTTTAATAATAGTGAACTCTTCTGACTTTGCTCTTCTCATCACCTTGTCTCTCCCCCAGGTAAAGCACTTCACTGCTCCTGGGCGTGCACATGGGTGTGTTCTGTGTGCAAGAGGTTAAGGGCTGAAAAAGACAGAGCTGTCCTCAGAGAATTCGCCTTTCAAAATGGAAGTCGCTTCAAATAGTTAGACATGTTTGGTACAGATGTACGAATGTAATCTATTGTAAATATTTCTCTCTCTCAATCTGTTCTGGTTAACAAAAGGGCCAAATAATTCACAAACACACGGCTCTACTAGGGTCAAAGACGAAAAGTGTGGGCTGTTCAGGTTTCTAGACATGATTTCTATACAGAAATATGTATTAATATCACAATGTTCACTCTTACAGTTGTATGCAAGAGTTTGGGCATCCCTCACCACGTAAATGTTATTGATTTTTGAAGTAAACACAACTTCTGCAGCAAACTATTTTTAATCACATTTTTTTCTGCAAAAATTGATGCACATTTACTTTATATTTGATGACCTTAAAAATGCTATTTAAAAATTTAAATAGTAATTGTGGCATAAAGGTTTGGACTCCCTACTAAATCAGTACTTAATAACGCCCCAGTTGGCAGCCAGCACAGTTTGCAAACACTTTTTGCAGCCAGCTAGGAGTCTTTCTTTTCTTGTTGTAGGAATTTTCACCCACTCTTCCTTGCAGAACTCTTCTGTGTCTGAGATATACCTGGGCCATGTTGCATGCACAGCATATTTAAGATCTTCCCACAGATTTTCAATGATCAAAGAGATACAAAAGCTTCAGTTTGCAATTTCTTGAAGAAGTTCATGGTGGTACATTTTGGATCATTGTTCTCTTTGCTTCCAGAATTTGCAGATATTTACTGGAATCCATTCTTCCATCTACATGTGCAATGTTTTCTGTGCCACTGGCTGCCACATAACACCAAAGCATAAGAGATCCACCCCAGTGCTTAATGGTGCTTGTGATTGTGGCAAAAGAGTTCGATTTTTACTTCATCAGTCTACAGCATTTGTTTCCAAAATGTCTCTAACTTATCATTGTTGTTATGTTGTTTTGCTTACTTCAGACCTTCACTTTTGCAATGAGGTCACAGGTAAGGTTTCTGATGACTCTTCCATGCAGATCATGTTTGTCCAAGTCATTTTGTGCATTTCTTCCCAGAATATGGGCAGCCCTATCTAAAAGGTGTTTTGTTCTAACAGATCTTGCCTTGATTTCCTCTTAACTGGCATTGCTAATGGACATTTCAGTGGAACTTGGAGCTGGAAGCATTTTGCTATCTTTTTATATAGGCATCAATTAGGTTCATTTTCAAATTCTCAGTCAGCTGCTTAGAGCAGCCGGTGGTTGTTGAGTGTTAGCACAAGGTTTGACGAGTCAGAGAATTTATTCTTAATGACGATTCATGAGTCAGTTAATGAGTTCAGTAAGTTCTGAGACTTTCCAATTGGAAAGTCTAATTTTTTTAAATAGTTTGTGCAGGAGATGTGGTTAATTCTTTACACTTCAAAATTCAACAAAATGTGTGATTTGGCCAGGGATGCCCAAACCTTTTCATACAACTATATTCCTATATTGTCTCATAAAGGTGTTTAAAGAAAAAAAAAAAAACAAAGTCTTAAATGCAAAAACATTATTCAGTCTTGTAGTATCATCATCATCATCAAAAAAAAAAAAAAAGCCCAAACAAACCTTAAAAGCCATAATTAAAATGAAAATTGATTGCTGTGGCATTTTTTTTTTTTGGTCATGACAGCACTTTTCGTTGTTGATCCATTCATCTGGACTAGTCCTTACCTACAAGAAATGTGTGGGTCACTGTGTATAGTGCTGTAAATGTAGGAAAAATCAGCCATTTTACTAAGGAGCCTTAATACAGGCCGAGCTCACATTCGAGCAGATAACTAAAACACAGCCTCCACATGGGCCGTGACCCAGGTTAAAGGCAATAAAGTGTAAGATCTCTCTGTTGAGGTTTGTGTACGTGTATATGTGTACACTCTGCTCTCTGCAGGCTCCAGTTCCAGGGTGGACTTTTTTTTTCGTCCCACTGAGACGGAAATCTTTACCTGCCGTTCTTTTACACAGCAATAGTAATATTGCTCATAGTACCAATTGTAATAACGATGCGATGCTGCTGGCTGTGTGTGTGATGGGTATTAGTTCAATAGCTTTGATATAGTGTACTTGCTCTTGCGCTGATACCTTAATGCTGTATAAAAGGCAGTACATACGTGTGTGTGTGTGTGTGTGTGTGTGTGATATTGTACCATATGAGTGTAATAATAACACTGATTGGGGATAAGTGCTTCTCTTTACAGCTCCTTTATTGGGAGAATTGTATTTGTAAATGATATTTAACCACATTTGAACGTCTCAAAGCCATAGCGCTTTTCTGTGGGGGTGTGGGGGTGTGGATTGTCTGCTAAAGGCAATGCTCAGAAATGGTTCATCTTTTTGTTGCATACCACTGAGTGTACAGGCTTTTCCTGCTTTAGTCAGCCATGTAGAATAAGGCTGTATGTTTTATTTATACTCAGTGATTGCATTGACTAGCCCAATGTCCTCACCCTCTCCGGAAGCCATTCTGTGTGTGTGTGTGTGTGTGTGTGTGTGTGTGTGTGAGTGTGAGAAAGAGAGGGAGAGAGAGAAATGTGCACCCTGTGCAATTAGTAGTGCTAAAACCTGCTGGTGATGGTTACACATGTTGGCCTTGGACAGCGCAGTGTTGTGAAACAGTTGTTAAGATTGATATGATTTTTTTCCCCCTTCATGTACAGTATCTGTAGCATATAATCACATTTACACTTGATTATGTACATTAAAGTTTCCTTAACTAACAGCATTAATTAACATTAACAAACCATGAACATCAGTACATTAATTGATGCTTGTTTAAATGTTAATGAAATCCACATACATTGGCTAATGTTTATTCAGGCTATGACTCATAAATCCACATCCATTAGAAAAAACTTAATTACAGAATGATCCTAAATGTTGCTAAGTTGCTGAATGTTGGTCTCTATGGGTAAATAGTGGCGCTTGCTTTAGCCTCAGTTCATTGCCTTAATGTGCATTACAGGTGACATATTATACCCCTTTTCCACAAGTTGACACAGTCCCCTGAGGTCTTAATGAAATGTCTGTGACATACTTTGGTCAAAATACCACAAGGATAAAGCACCACAGCTCCCTTCTCACCCTGTGTAAACAGCCCTGTTCAGAACAGCCGATTTGAGTCCTGATCCTGTAAATGATAATGAGCCACTGCTCACACCACCCCACTCTTCTACCAGCCAATCAGGTAGCACTTTCCTCATGAACATTCATTCGCAAAGGCAGTTCTCAAGCCATGAGTGGAGATAGATGGATGAGAGGGTGGTATAATTCTAATGAGCTCCACTTGCAATATAGAAAGGGAGCCAAATCTGAACAGCTTGTTGAAGCTCATGGTTTCTGAAACAGGCAGCGCAAAAGAAACTGACTGGTTGTCTTATTTCAGAGTTTGTGCGTTGGTAGGCTCCAGATACCCAAACGTATGTGCACAAGCACTGTAAAAGTGAGTTTTTCATAATATGTTCCCTTTAAGATCTTCACATTGATCATTATGGGTTTCATTTCACTTATCTTACTAATATCTAAATCTAACTAATACAAACATTAATGTTGCTGATAGTGTGTTCTTGCATAAGTTCATGGTTCTGTTCAGTGTAATGTCAGTTAAGGGAACCTTCATGTAAAGTGTAATCATTAGATTGGTATCAAAGTTTTCAATCATTACCCAGCCCTACTCAGTACACAGGGAAAGTGATTTTTCTTGATGTGTTTCTATATGAGAATGTATACCACAGTACTGTTGAATTCTCTAATCTGATTGGTCAGAAGGTGTAGATTAATTTTTAACATGTGGCTGTAACTTAAATCACAGGTTTATCTTAATGCGCTCGTTTTAACACTATCATTTCTCCAGTAGGATACTTAACAATCTAATGATAAATGGATTAGAAATGCGTTGCCATTTTAACAAAGAAAAATATTTATTTGTTAATGTGGTGAAGCTTCCGTAAGCAAATTATTTATGGAAGGAGCCTCCAGTGCCAGTGTGCTTTGTAATACTCAGTAAGTGTCATAAGAAAGGCTTTGCTCATTTCAGTTGTTTGTAACAGAGTAAGCTGTGTTTTTGTCTTATCTCAAAAAAAAGAGGCTGGTGAGGGAACGACTGTTTACAACTCCTTTAACACAAGCGATAACAGGAAGTAACAAGTTACTATAAATGGTTAAAAAGTATGCTGTATTATTCATTAATACATAGAAATTTGTACTTGTTGGCAAACTGCTGTGAGGCAAGAAACACTTCAGGACGTGCTGTTATGGGAAAATAAGCATCACACCACTCAGTCTTTGATTATTTTCCTAGAACAGCACGCCCTGACGTTTTCAAACGTCTCTAGTTATTGGCTGCTTGTCCGTTCTGTATTTTCAGTGTTCAGCTCGCTCTCCTGTGCTTAGTGCGTTCCAGTCTCTGACGGCTTTGTCTCCAACCCGAGCACTGCTGATCCCACCTCGGCAGGGATTATTAAAGCACACTTACCTCGTCACACAACTTACTTACTGGTCACTCTGCCATTCTCGAACACTACACCTGCTGTCAGCACAAGAGTGTGAAGGTTTTACAGTCTGCCCCTGCGCTTTAGAAGTCTAGTTTAGGGTGTTGATTAGTAGATGAGGGGGTTTCTGCTGTGCCTGTTCATGTTGAATGTAAAGTTCACCCCTTAGACTTGTTGTATTTCTTATCATTTTGAGAAATCATATATAATTCAGTAATTAATTTTTTCTCACCTGGAATTCAGATTTTGCAATATTTTATATCCAAATTATATTGATATTGCTTTCTGTGAATAAGCTATTTTTAGGTACGGTGGAATTTACGCATGCATTTACTCCTCTGTACCTTTTAAATCCTTTTTTCCACCCTTTTTAGTAGGTCTGAGCTCTGTGTTATACGTTTTAAATAGTAGTAAAGAAAATGTCAATTTAATTTATTTATAGTCTATGTACAGTTTTCTTTATTGGATACTATTTGTCTTATTCTGGAGAAAAATAGTTTTTCCTTTTTTTTTTTTGAGCATAAAGAATTGTTTTACATTCCGCAATAAAGAGAAGGAGCTGTGCTGCCTGTCTGTTCCCTGCTGAGTTTCTCTCCCACACTACGCCATCTTGTTGCCTTTCACTCAGCACTATATTGTTGCCTTACAGTGTGTCAGCGTTAACAGAAATGACAAACTGAATATTTACACAAAACATTGCGCTGTAACAACAGAAAATAAAAATGAAACATTCACCCAGGAGATGAGAAAATAGTTCAGTTACAATGAGAATACATCTTTAACAATGCATACTGGCCCCAATATATTTTGCTTTTAATTTCTGTAGATACAAATGATAAAATATTCAGGCTCATCCATTTGCAGACTTAAAATGCTATTTTAGTTTATGTAAGATTTGAGCAAGAATACATGTCTTACTAGATATACGGTAATAAGGTGACATTCTGTAATCTCTACTGTCCTCTAGTGCCTATTGTAGGCATTTAATGTCCCACACAATGCACAGCAAAAAAAATAAAATAAAATACTGCCTTCCACATTCCAAGCTTCATGTCCTTTTCAGTCTTTTCTTGTCATTGGCTGAGGAGAAGAGGGAACTGCCTGAGAAATAAAAATCATATGAAACCACAGGACCAAGCGCTGTTCCAGAATGTTCAATGGAAAAGAAGGAACATTCTCCCAACTCTGTGTCTCCATGCAGAAGTGTCATCCACTTGACTTCACAAATCCAGCTTTACAAGCAAATCTGCCTCGTGACGTGGCAAAACTCCTGCATCACTTCCTATAGCTTTTCCTTTTCTCACTGTATGTGACATGCGGTGACACACTTCAGCAAACAACATCCTGCATTGCACGAATGACCGATTACACGAACTCACACTGCTGAAACTGTATAACAAAAAAGCTGTGTATGCACATGATTTCAAAAAGTACATTAAGAATATAAAATGGCATTTGAACACAGAAATAATTCGGCACAGACACTGATTTGGGTAGAGGAAGTGCAGGGTTACGTTTAACAGAATAGACGACATGTAGGCGTAGGTTCATGCTTGCAAACTCATAGTGAGAGATGTAGGTGCTGCTTCGTGGCCTGTTGTTGACTGATGATGTCACTTTGCATCATGACGGCACTCTGTGGTAATACCGTGACGCACACAGTATGTGAGGAAAATAATATAACACAGCATGTGAAAGCTCCTTCTGGACAAATCAGTGGAAAATGCTCTCCTGAAGTCTGCTTTGCATAAAAAAAAGTTGACCATGGCGACCCCTCGCACTGGCAGGTGGAGGGTAATGCAGCTGATTTCCATGGTTACATGCCGTCACCAAGCATTTGCTGAAAAGAGGCAATGAGGCCTTTGAAGTCAATCCTTTTTTCAGGTGTGCTCTCCCAGCACCTCCTCATTAAAGCGTACACCTAACAAAGGAGATGTTCTTGTTATCAAAAATTCGATACATTAAAATAAAATAATAAAATTATATTTAACCTGCAGGTTGTCTGAAAAATCAGGAACCAATGACAGTAAAACTACATATATATATAATTTTGTATTTATTATTTACAACATATGCGCTGCATGTTCACCCTTACGCTCTACGCAGTTTCTCAGCTGCTGCACTTGTTTTTGGGAATTTTGCTGAACATAATGCATCGGTTCCTGACTTTTCGGACACCGTGTATATAACTAGACAAAAACTGGAAATGCTGCGCTCAAAACTAACTGAAATAAAAACATTTTTTTAAAAATCAATGTGTGCATGTTATTTTTTTGTGCCACATTTATATGACTGTGTTGTAATTTACTGCAGAAGATTGCACTTTAGTACAACTGAAGGCCATTCACCCTCAACTAAATGACACCATGGTGTTAAATATTTGCACAACTTTCTTTTTTCACATCACAGCCCTTTACACTAAGCCAGATGGGTGTTTTTGCCAGAAAAACAAATAAATAAATAAAATAAAATAAAATATATATATTTTTAAAGTGCTCAGCACTGACAGTTTCCTTTATGCTGTTTATCATCCAGAGCTTTTTGGGCTTAGACACTTGCCCTGACATTGACCTATCATGTGAGTAAAAAAAAAATCTCAATTCACAAGGTTTCCACTGCAGCAGGAAAAAAAAACTCACAGAAATTGAGAGCATCACTGCAGGAGGCTGTGACAAGCAGTGGTCTCAATGGATTTGCTTTTTAAAAATCTCATTTTGTTGTTTTTTCCCCATGTAAAACATCTTGTTCATTGTGAACTGACACTAACTAAATGCACACAAAGTGCATGCCTGGTTTTTAAGAATGACTTGCTGTGTGCCATGGAATGAAAATGAAATACTAAATAATAATCTCTTCAAAACTAAAAATAATTAGTTTTTTAAACTGTTATTTTAATTGTTAAATTGTAAAGTATACACACATTGACAGCTGACTGATCTGAGGCAACACAGACACTACTGAGGACAAGTTTCTCTTTCAACAACTCTGCATTTCGTAGTCCTCCTACACCAGCTGATCTGTGTGTGGTAAATGTTTTACCTTGTCTGAGCAGATCTCTGGCTTAGGCAATCTCTTCCCCTCCTCCAGAACCCTGACCAATCTGGTGACTGTCATCTGGCCATGGGTTGGTCCAATCATTTTGAGGAAGACCTGATGGAGACAGAGCAGAACTTTAGCTGTATGTTAAATTATAAACAAGACTTCATCTGTCTGCCAGCTTTGCTGCACTTTTTCAATAATCAATATTATTTTCAGTAACAAAATACTCTCCATACTTTCTCCAGAGGGGACTGTGTGGGTACCAGTGTGAACACACTTTGGGCAAGACATCTGCCACCTTGGGCACAGACTGGCACCATCTGGCAGGGAGCGAGTGAGCCTCCGCTCGGCCTCGCTGAACAAAAAGCTCTTTCATTAGCAGCGGACAGTAGAGCAGTGTTTCACTCAGTGCAGGGCCGAGTTCAACCAAATCTCTACATAACTTTCACACCTTTGATACGATCAAAGCTTAAAACATTCTTTACTGGACAGTTCATTACTGAGAAAAGGAATACAAATTTGGGTCTTTGGGTGATTGTTTCTTTACAGACACAGGAAATGTGGCCTGACAAATTGCCTTGAAGTTCCAATAACATCACGTCCCTAAGTGTGTTATCCCTCTTATATCACAGCAATTCGGCAATTATTATTTTTTATTTATTAAAGAACCACACATCATATTTTTGTCCTTTAATAGTTACATTTAATGTTGTAGATCATTCCTGTTATCACTTATGCTATAACATCTACAGACAGTTGTACAAATCCCTGTGAATGAGCTGTTACTACAGAAATAACTTATTTGACCAAGCACGTTAATGCCTTGCAGCTGGAACTACTGTCAAAGCTGTGATGTTATAGAAAATAAGCCAAAACCTTCTGACCAATCAGATTTGAAAATTAAACAGTACTGTGGTATAAAGTTGTGTCTATGAGACAGTTCTCAGCCGGTAGAGATTTCCCAATACTGTTTTCAGAGTGACTGAGCAAACCTACAAACAAGACTGCCTTAAAATATCACTTGTTGCAAAACTTCTGCAAAAGCAGATGTAGGCTCAGGGCTCGACATTAACTTTTTAATCCACTTGTCTAGTTGGACAAGCAGCAAGATTTTTCACTTGTCCTGACCATGTATTAACTTGTCCT
>JAOTRR010000018.1:22982329-22994827 GCA_028570945.1 Gogo arcuatus | reverse complement strand
TGTTATTCACTTCACCTGTCAGTGGTCATAATGTTATGGCTGATCGGTGTATATTTTCACAGGTTGGCCTACTATTAATAAATTGAAGAGAATATGACCATGCAAACCAAGACTCATGGCTTCCTGTGATAGCTGCGAGCAAGCTAGGGAGGACACAGCAACATTCACAGTTTGCTATTTCAATCAAAGATCCCCATTTAATAGGACTTCTTAGGTGCAGCAGGTCTACAAGTTTGACTGTCAGCTCACCCACTGTTAAGCACATGTCAGAGGAGATTCCTGCTTAACTGAACTGAAATTGCAGGTCTCAGCCCAAGCCAAACTGCAGTCTATTCATGGTGTACATTATTTAATTACTACTACTACGCACACGTTAAACTTTGTTGGCCACCCATATTTCTGTCATTGTTACAAGTAGACTGGGTAGGGTACAGCAAGTTATTAAAAAAAACAAAAGAAAACAAAACAAAAAAACCTAGACACATCAAGTACCAGTACAACATAAAACATTAGACTGATTGCTGGCGCAGTGCCTGCATTTTAAACTAATGCACATAGAATAGATTATTAAAATTACACAGAAGGATAATCAAATATATGTAAGAGTTAATAAACAGATATTCTGTTAATTGCAACTGAAGAGCGAAAAGCGGAAGTCATATTTAATGTGGTGTAATCATGTATTATGTTTTCCCCAATATTTCAGAGTCCACTGTGACTTCTGTTAAAATGTAAACTTTGTGAAAGAAATGTAGTTTAAGACTTGGAAGTGTTTTGTTTTTTTTTAACTGAAGATTACTGGTATTCTCTCTCTCTTCAGTTGCCTGCCTTTGAGACTTCAGTCCTGATGTACACCACAACACACAGTGCTGCTCTCTGAACCAAATGTCCCCAGGCATGGCTTACATTTTTTTCATTGACTATGTGGACACAGGGAATAATGCATACCCAAGCCACGATTTCACTATTCAAATAACCTGTGCACATCCCTCATATGTACACATGGCAGTAAATGACTTTATGGCCCATAATTTTTCCATATCATCATAAGAGCTTACCAAAAGACAGGGCTGTCCAGGTCATCTTTCACCGTGTAGTAGCCCTCGTTGTCTTTAATGCTTTTAGTCAGACCAAAGTCTCCAATCTTCACCGTGCTCTCGTTCTCCACTAGGACGTTCCGAGCAGCCAGGTCTCGGTGGATGTAATTCCGAGAGCCCAGATAATCCATACCCTGAATTAGACAGAGCAAACACAAGTAAGGAAAAAGGTTAAGGTGTCACTACAAAATGTTTTAAGACTGTTATAATCTAGTAGATTTGACTGGCAGTATATGCTACTATACTATATACTAGCTACACTGTACTACTAAAATTGGACCTGATTTATATTACTTAATTTGTTTGTATTCCTTTGTTGTAATTTCTTTGTATTCCAAATATGAGCAATGTGCTCAGGTAAAAGTTGACTGCCATCAGATTCCATTTTGACTGTTGCACCAAATGATTTTTGCCCAAAAATCTGTTTCCCCCCCTACAAATTGTGACTTCCAGCTCCAAAAGATAGAACTCACAAACACACTAAATGCTATCATGTGGCCTGAAGACACCGTAACCGTGGTTTAACATTAATTCCCACAGTGGAGGTGGCAATCTAGAAGGTTATACAGCTCTCATGTCTAAGGGGTATTAGAGTAGCTGACCTGGCAGATTTGGACAGCGTAGCTCAGCAGGGTCTTCAGATTGGTCTGTAGTTTGTTTCTGGGCAAGTATTCCTTCAGACTGCCTGCTGGTAAATACTCCATAATGAGTTTGATGGATCTGCCACCTAAAACAAAGCAGAGGCATAAAGAAAGGCTTCATAAACTTCATGGACTTTATGCTTTTATACAAGGGTTTTTAAAGTTTAACAATAAAATGTATCCTGACAACAAAATAAGTGTGTTGGTTTGGATTCAGTACCCTCCTCCTGGCAGATGCCTTTGTATTTGACAATGTTCTCATGGTAGAGCTCTCTCAGGATGTCAATTTCACACCACAGATTGCCACTTTGCTCTTCTCGGCTCTCTGGTTTCAGGGACTTTACTGCCACCAGCTCTCCTGTCCGATCCCCGCGTGGGTCATATCGGCACAGCTCCACCTTTCCAAAATGCCCCTGTCACACACACACCAAAATGACTTCAATCCACCTGGCACAAATGTCTATGTAATCCTGGACAAACAATATCGTTCCACTATCAGAGGTACAGAAGGGAAATTACCTCTCCCAGGTCTCTGATTTTCTTGAGGAATCTCTTCTCAAACACCGTGGGGTCAACCTCTAAGGTGGGTACAGGCTTAATAGAGGGATCTACAGACAAGACATATAATGGATTAAGATTTAGAATCATTTACACTACCGGCTAAAACTTTGGACACACCAGCTCACTGAAGGCGTTTCTTCACCTTTACTATTTTCTTAACACTATGAAATAACACAGAATTATACAGTGACCAAGTATTAGAAAAATATAAAACTATTTTGTATGTTACATTTTAACAGCATTTGTGATGAAGCTTATCACACTCTTGTTGAAATACATTGTGATTCAGAAATAAATTTATGCATGAGAATTAATATCACTATTTACATTTGTCTTCAAGACAATAAAGAAAAACATTCAATCTAGTGTGCCCAAACTTTTGACTGGTAGTGACTGTTTAAGAAAAGCATTTTGCATTTTTTTTCACGTTTCATTGAAATAAGAAATGAAATTTTTAGCATTACTACTCAATCTTGCAGGTCTCATTTCAAACCACAAGGGGTCAGTGTTTTAAACATAGCTGGACGATCATGAGAAACTTCTGAGTAATTAACAGGAATTTACACTTGCTCTTCACTTTAACATATGTCCTTTAAAATTTTACATGAATAAAGTTTACCTCTGTTTTACCTCTGTTCAGGGAGTAATGAGTAAAGCCATAATGTTAACAAGTAGAGTTCAGGAATTATTTTAATCCATTACAGTTACAGTGCATACGGGGATTTTTCTAGGCATGTCGCAATTTTTAAACATTGCATGATTTCTGAAGGTCAACACACTTTTCTCTCATCTTCCCTATGTCAAAAAATGACTAAGTGTCTTGGTGTCACTTTATGTTTAGAACCTAGTGAAACAGGAAGTCATAGATGACCGCTTATTACAAGTTCCTCAGGTTAACTTAATAAAGTAAAATTAAAATGGGAGCAAGCTTCAGTCACATTTTGTTGACATAACAGTGGCACACCTTTGGTAAAAATGTATTATTAATAAGCATAATATTCCTTAGAATAAATTTTCTTCAATTAATGATTATATTTCTCTCATTTTCAGTGGGATTAATCTAATAAACCAATCCAATCCAATCCAAACTTTTTTTTTACCTATCCTTACCAAGGATGCCAATAATTCTGGAGTATTTTCCCCACAGTACTGTGAATCTACTAATTACCAATTAACCTTCTTTTTCATGCAGAACAGCTCATCAGTAGCCTAATAATTTGTTAATTTGTTGTGAGCAGGTCTTACTCTGTTTTTCCACCATGTCAATGTCTCGGACGATGGCCCTGAAGAAGGGTCTTTGGTGAGGGTCGTAGGTCATGCAGTGGGTCATGAGATTGGCAAGCTCCTCACAGTCTGGTGTGGCCAAGTGACACTGAGCTGCATAGAACCTCTCCTTCTGCTCAGAGAGAGAAAAAAACACAACAACAAGGCTAAACCTTGAGAAAACTTTCCAATAGCCTGGGTATATTTCTGTGTATATATGTGCCGGTGTGCGTGTTTACCTCGGTGAGCTTCTTGTCTTTAAGAGGAATTTCTCCATTATAGCATATCTCCCACAGAGTTGTACCAAAGCCCCACTTATCTGCTGCTACACTCAGGTTAGTGGTATCCTGTACACACTCCGGAGCAATCCATGGGATCCTGTCCACGCACTCTGAACAAGTACAAGCAGGCACAGTTTACTATGTAAACATTTTGTTATAATCAGGCCTTAACATTAAAGTCATAGTCACCCTGGAAATTGGCGTCTCCTTTGAAAATATGTGTAACAAAAGATAGAACTGGAAGATTAGCAATGAAAAAAAAAAATCCTCTATTGTAGGCAATAGAGCTGTAACTAGCAACAATAATGCTGGTTTCACCCGATTTGTAAAAGCGGTTGCTAGAAAGCTAGTTAACTCACTATAAATATTTTTAAAAATACACGTTATATCATCTAACACTATGTTTATCATGCTGCCTCTTTTTTTTAAATAAAATAATCAGGTCAGGAAGTTTTATATAAAATGTCATGGCTGCTAAAATTAGCAATTTCTCCATTTTGGATCTTCTGTGCTGCAATACGGCAGGCTTTTCAGAGGTTCATACAGGCACACTAGTCGACAATGCAAATGTAGGTGTCAAAGTTCACCAAATGTGTGAAATTCTGCAGACAAAATTAAAAAAAACCTCTCTCCATCAGTAGAACAAAACCTGGTTCAGAAGCCCAACTGTAATACTAGAAGAGTAACTTTTTTGCAGAAAGTGTGCAATTTATTTAGCTTCTTTTTGGACTGAAAGAAAGGCACTGTTCACAGCACTGCATTTTGAGCTCTCAGTATTCTGCTCCTCTCTCTCACAAACACACAAAACCAGTCTTTCCTCCAAGAGCGCTGCTCGACAGGAGCATTTCGGGTCACTGAGGTTCAGTACTGAGTGGCTGGATGAGGGCTAGCAGAATTCCTCTGTTACACAAATCTGTTCCCTCACATTCCACAGCTGCAGAACACACCATCTTACATGCTACAGAAAACACGCCACATAGGCGTCTGTCATAAAACAAAAGCCAACATTATCTTCACGGTGTTCTAATATGAGATATGTACAGCAGTAAATGTATTTAACAGTACGTAACAGATCTGTAGCCCTCAAGGTATAAATAATTTAAAGCTTCAACTGTATGTATGTTTCACACTCTTACACTGCCTGGTTGTTTGGGGTTAATCAAACAAATACTTAAGAGCCTTTGGCTGGATAATTACTGCAGTGATTAATATGTTTCAGCTGGCAACAATTCTTTTAACCCTAACTGATACAGTGAGTAGTTTCTCATTTCTTGAACAACCATGTCAGAAGATGTGTCCCATGGTCGTGGAAAAGATGTTATTGTGTTTCGGAAGGGTCAGAAGCATTGGAATCCAATGTAGCCAGCTCAGCATGGCATTTGTTTTAGGCCTTTTAGATCATACACACAATGATACACAAATAATCTGTCACATGAGGAACGGCAAGGCCCTTACCCTCTCGGGTTAGCACGGTGATGGGGATGCCAGGATCACTAAGCTTGATGAAGGGACCACCATCGCTGTCCAGTCCGTCTCGAGCCAAAAGAATGTTCTTAGCACAAACATACCCATGCACAAGCTTCTTATCCTCCTACAGGACACACAAACAGTTAATTCAGTAAGCTAACACAGATCAGGTCACAGCAACAAAAAAATCACCACAAATTTGACAAAGCTGGAATTTATAACAGGTATAATAAGTTAACCCACAAGTATAGCGATGGGAGGAGGTCCATCTCAAACAGTTTTCACAATGATTGGTCATTTTTAAAGACAGCATTAGCCTGTAACTTCTGAAACATTTGTTCTTCTATTCCATGTTCCAACATATTATAAAAGACATGAAAAATCATATGAAAACATTACATACAAAGGGTAAGACACTTTGTTTCACTTAAGGAAAACAGGGAATGGAAATCATAACACATTTTTTCCATAGCATGATGTATTTCCAGGTGAAAAATCACAGTCTTTAAGCTGGACATGGCATTAAATAATGATAGTACACGAATCAGCAAATTTAAAATGTGATTCATCTTCAGTAATTGCTTTATCCTGGTCAAGGTGGATCCGGAGCCTATTCCGGAAATACTGGGCGTAAGTCCATTACAGGGCACCATGCGCGCACACCCCCCTTCAACCCAGGGGGAAATTCAGTCACCACTGGCACAGTTTTTGAGTGTTGGGAGGAATCCAGAGACCCCCGAGTAAACCCCATGAGCTCAGGATTGAACCAGTGATCCTGAAGCTGTGATTCGGCAATGCTACCCACTGCACCACCGTCCCACCCACTACATGAAAGTTTTTGGCTAATATTTTTTTCCCTGCCCATGCAAGGTGACTTGGTGACTGGACAAAAGACTAAATAATTTTGATAGAAGATTATGAAAAAAGAATGAACCAAAAGTAATGTGCGTAACATAATGAGGGACAATAACTAAGGAAAAATGTTCAGATTTCATGTTCAATAAACACCATGTGAAAAAGCAGTGTTTGTCTTTTTTGTTGTGCAGAAGAATTGCTAAAAAAAAAAAGAGAGAATTGCACCAAAAAAGGAGAAAAAAATCTATCAAACACCCACTACTGCTGCACTGAGATTAAGATGAAGGAAATTAAGAAGTTTTGTATGAAGACTGTCTCAAACATGTTGAAAATTTTAGATAACACTGCCTGCACATGGACACTTCCATCTCACACTGCACCCATCACCAGTATCGGAAAGATAACATATTTAAAAATAGTAATGGGGTTTCTGTTAAATATGTAAAACCTGATTAACTAGGAACAGCCCACTTTGTTTGTGAAAAATGTATTTTTGCAA
The DNA here is from genome assembly GCA_028570945.1 of Gogo arcuatus. Taxonomy (NCBI): domain Eukaryota; kingdom Metazoa; phylum Chordata; class Actinopteri; order Siluriformes; family Anchariidae; genus Gogo; species Gogo arcuatus. The sequence continues at coordinate 22,988,163 of JAOTRR010000018.1, read as the reverse complement.
AAATACTTAAAACATATCTCAGTAAGATCAATATCAGAAAACCACTGTAATGACAGGAACTTTAATCAATGTATAAGGACAAAGCGGGAAGTCCTGGAGGTTCCTGATCTCATGTTTATTACCTATAATTCTTTTAACCAACAGATTTGGGTATCTTATGGTTTCATTTTCAAAAAGAAAAAGGTACTTAAGATTAGACTCTGGAGTTGGGAAGCATCTTTTTGCACGCTTTCTCCCACACTTAACAGAAAAGTGATTGTTAAATTACTGTCACAATGTCAACCACTAGCATATGGTTGTACTTGTCCAAAAGCATTATACATGTTTGTGTTTTATTAGACAATTCAGTAAGTGTTTACCAGATAACTGAGGGCGCTTGCCAGCTGTTTGGCCACCTGGAACTTCCATGAAGTGCTGAGAGGAACAGTCTCTCTGCGCATGAACAGATCAAGAGGACCCAACTGCACAAACTCCTCCACCATAATATCTAGATGAAGACAGATAGACAGAATAAGACTCAAAGTCTATTAGGTTAAAATCATACAGAAAAATACACAACCTTTTCATTCCTCTCTTACACACCCACACACACACACCCACGCAACACTTGTTTTGCCTCCAGACTGCTTGTGTTTTTCGTATCAGTTCGTATCAGTTCACGCACAAATGTGTTGTACTTACTCTCCTGGTGACGCACACACACTCCATATAGCAAGGCAATGTGTTTGTGAGAGACCTGTCGCATCATGCTGGCTGTCTCAAAGAAGGCCTAGAGAACATGAGAGGGAGGTTCATTTAATAATGTAGGACAGAGAGACAGGATGAGAGAGACCGACAGAGAGGGAGGCGAGTCGTCCTCACCAGAGATATGTCCCTGTGTCCAGAGCCGAGCACTTTCAGCACCACCTTCACCTCCTGCGATGCGCAGTAGCTCCCCAAATCATCCTCATCCTCATTTTTCATCTTCAGCACACCTGCATAGATGTTGGTTCTGGTGCCCAGACCCAAGTGTTCTCCCTAAACACCAGACCAACAAAATCACCCTTTGATTTCTGCCGCGATCACTCAGCGTAGTTAGAAAGCAAATGTAAAAATGATTTTTTTTAAAACCCAGGCAAATAAATGCTCTACTGTGTGCTGTGCAGTCCCATGTGAATAGGCTAAAATGTGGCAGGTAAAATAGAGTAATAATGTATGGCGAGCTAGTTAGCTAGTTAAGTGCATAAATACAGAGTAAGAGACATGAGTAAATATATAATTATTATCCCTTCTTGCAAAGTTTCTAAGGTGGAAAATCATGTTTGTGCCACGAGGAAAAAGTCATTGTTGAAGGTTTCTTTTATGAGCTGTGATGTTCTGTCCTTGCGTCTCACCTGAAAGATATTCTTTGAGTATAACTAGCATCCTTATTTTCTGATTGTAGTTTGCAATGGCCTTTATTTTAGTGTTTCCACATACCTGCTGTTTGCACACTCTGCACATTGCACACACAGCATGTACACTCCCACCCATGTTAATGTTTAATTTATGTATTATGTGTATTCTTGTATACTGAAAGTTTATTTTTCTGCCCTGTGTATATTTTGTACTTGCATTTTTTTTGTATATTATGTTTAGTAGATGTTACGTGTTAATATATGTCCAGTATTTGTTAGTGAACCTACCACAACAATTTCAGTATATAATTTTCCATTTGTCAACTATGCAAATGACAAATAAAAGACTCTAACTTTGTTCTTGATTTTGAAAAGGCCATCTATCATCAGTACACACCTCAATGCACCTAGACACAAAAAAAAAACATTCTTCCATATATCAGATTTTGCCTCAGCTGAATAGTAGTGCAGAATGTGGTGCAATTCGTACCAAGTAGCTCATGTTATCTTTAGAGCACTGATGTGCATCACATCACCTTAAAGCATATTAAGTGTAAACAAACCTATAACCCTGTGCTCACACTGGCAGCGACTTTATCTCTGTATGTAGCTTGCACAATGGCTTCTAAGTAATGCAAGGTTACTTATACTTCAATAGCGTGTTAACAGGCTGTTTCCAATGATGCTTCTTTTATGTGTTTTTTTAGGAATGTAGATGTTTTGCTGTATCAACAAAGAACAGAAAAACAACAGACATGGCTCCTGCTCTACAGCTGCGAAAGACAGGTTTGTAGAGCATTACTCCTAAAAATAGCCTCTATATGATAAACATGATAGAAATCCTTGATGATGAAGGACAACTTTAATTCATGTACATCTCACTTCGCACTGATGGTGCACCTCCTTTGAGAAAAAGCAATGTAGTGATCTGAAGAAGAAAAGTCATACCTGTCCTTAAAGGTAATATATAACCTCAAATTAATTTAGCTTGAGGATGCTCCAAAACACTGTCATGTCCCATATAATGTCATATAATGTATGGTTACAGTTTATAGTGTATAATGTAGGGGTGTATGGTTGTACCTGGACAATCTCCTCTTTAAGGATGCGGTGGAAACTCAGCTGGCTGACTTGAGGCTGTCTCTGTGGGACGGGCTCTCTGTCCGAGGTCAACACCAAAAGGTTGGAAACCTCTGAAAGACAGAGCAAAAAAGGCCTGTGCTTGGTGAAGAAAGAACAGTGTAGGTAAGTAAGCTACTTGACTGGTCTCCATATGAAGCTTGATTGGTCTCTGCCTAGGAAGTGTGAAGAGTACAATCCAAGTCAAATTATAAGAGCGTGCAAGTTTGCATGAATGTGTGAGGCACGTGGAAATAGTTAAAATAAACTCTTGTAAATCTGCAAGAAAACTATTCAGAACAGGTTAGTTTATTTATATAAGGTTGGCTTGTGGTTAGCTTGCGCATACGTGGGCGGCTCTACTATGCACTGCTGTCATAAACTTCCGTCTGTGTGTCTGTGTCTGTGTGTGTGTCTGTGTGTGTGTGTGTGTGTGTGTGCGCATGTGTGTGTTTTCGTTCTACAGTGGTTGCCTGCAGGAGGAGGAAGTCGCCTGGTATCACAGAATACGTATAAACACTGCACGGTTGTCTTTAAGGGATGGCAGGGTACGACACCTTATACTACAGCTCTGTGTATCTTATATGCATGTGTTTTTTGCAACATTCTATTGATTTTGTTTTGATTAAATTATACTGAAAACATTCTATACACACGCTTGTTTTAGTACCTGAAGGCGGGGCAAAATGTTTCACAACAAGCCTTTCTGAGATCAAGAGACAAGAGCTGAACAACAACGGAAACCACATTTACCTGCCTGACACTAATGTCTCAGCATGTACTCTTACGGCACGGAGATGTAAACAAAACGGCATGGCCGCCACATACTAGGGAGTGTACATTTTGCTTTTTTGGCCTCAACTTGTTTGCCCTGGTTGAATGTTTGGATAAATGTATTTCTGCATGTGTCTGTGTCTGCATGTCTCACAAGTGTATGTGTCTCCATGTGCCTCTACGTGTGCCTCCAAGTGTGCATGTGTCACTCTGTATGCGTATGTCTGTTTGTGCGTCTCTGTCTGTGAGTTTCTCCATGTGTGCATTAGCGGTTGGCTGACCAGCCTGGCCAATTCATTAGGCCAATATCAAGCATTTTATGGTAATCAGCATCAGCCGATCAGCCTGCAAGCATGGCTGATTAATAAAATTGCTCAAGATTTTCTCTATTTCGTAGGACACAAAAACTAGAAATGTTTGCAATTTTCATAACTAATCTTGAAAAGAAAATACTCAGTCCAAGTAAAAACTGAATTTAAGTGAAATTTATCTGAATTTAGTCTAATTTAAGGTGTTTATTGTTAATAATTTTACAAAAACTCTTCACATACACTCTTTACACGTGCTCACATGTACATTTACTCTGAATGGTCAACCAAAACTGCTAAAATCCGTGCTAATGAATAAAAATTCAAATGTTGCTAGTCCATGAATGATATTATTGCAGCAGATATGTTCAAAAGTTAAGCAACTGTACGGTGATTTCCTTTGTTATTATATTGTTCTACGGTATCTGGAGGGGGCTTATAAAGGGCGTCATATCAGCCATTTGCCTCCTTACTCAAATATCAGCACTGGCCACATAATCAAGTGTAGTACACAAAGTTTCCAGAGAAACAGGATGTTTCAGATGAATGCCCTCCATCAATTGTGCAAGCAAAGTGCTCCTAGTCCTGTAGTTAAACATGCACGCCAGTGGTTTCACATGACATCCTTATACACTGCCAACAGCAGCACCAACAGAGACCATCTTTCAGTCTCTCTGAGGGAAGCTGAAGGTCTTTGTGTGCCTGGAACCACCTGTACCACAAGCACAACTTATTGATGGAAGCAGTTCCACCAGGCGTGTTACAGAAACACTGGGAGGTTGCTGTGAGCTGCGAAAAGGCTGACTGTGTAGAAGACCCAACATGCACCAGTGCCATTTCAGAGCATGTGCTAAACTTGCATGTGGGTGAATAATAATTATTATTAAACAGGAGGCACATGTTGAAGGTGGCGGTGTGGATATTGAGTCAAAATCTTTTGTCCTATTGATGTGCCCAATGTAACAACCTTTTCATCAGCAATGCTGTACCTGCCTGGATATAAATTATCAGACTTAACAGCTGTCACTGTTCCTGAGTGCTCCTGGCTGCAAAGTGTCGTGTGAGAGTGATCAGGTGTGGACGCGAAGTACCTCGGGGCTGTGGAGGACAACAGCGGCGCAGTTGAAAGCGCACGTTCTCTGTGCGGAGGCTCTGACCCTGCAAGTGCTCCAGCAGTTCTTTTAGACTTGTCCTGAAGGTTTCTGTCCCAAAAAGCCTGTAGCCCTGAGAGCTCACCTCAATCTGAAAGTTCTTATACTGGGGAACAGGCCTGGACTGGCACAAGTCCAGCTGAGTGAGAGACGAAAGAAGGAACAGAAAGAGATGTTTTGACTGTTAAACCATGGATCAGGTGCATTATGCTCCTCTCTTAAAAGACTCTGCATCGATGCACAAAACACCATAATTGGACTTTATAATACTGCCACCAAATTTGGAGTTTGAACTAACATTCAGATCACTCACAACAGTGCAAGAGAAGTATGCTTTACATTATTTTCTCTCTACTGACTCCATGCACTCTAAATTTTTACTGGTTGACTAGTAATTGCAAAAACGTAGTCAACTAGTCTACTTTCCAACAGAAAAGCAAAAACTGATAAAGGACACTGATAAAGGAAAACTGATAAAGGATGTCTCTGTTTTTAGGCTATTTTATTAGTGCAGTGTCAAACCTCACAATCAACAGTCCCAGGCTACAAACTACATTTCCAGCTTCAATGCTTTTTAAGGCTACACTGGTAACAATGAAAGCAAATAAATCATTCCAATAAATGAGCAAAAGAATAAATCTCTGTATCATATTAGACTATTTAAGGATGTACAAATTCTTTAAATGCACCCACGTGGATGACAGAATTTACAATGCCATAGTGCAAAGAATTTATTATTTTTTTCTAAATTAAACTTCAAATAACAGCAAAAACATAACTGTGGAGTTCATCAAAATTCTTTCAGGAGCACACCTCTACACATAACTGAAAACGTGTCATGGAAGTGATAACGTGCCATTAAAGTACTTCAGTTGACTGCAAAATTGGTTTAATCTGGCCTGAAAAATGTTCAGACTAAGAAAATACATTAAGCCTGCTTTTTCCTCTGCCCTGATTAGTCGACATCCCCACATCAGCGACTAGTGAACATGTTGGTTGACTAATCTATACAACCCCTACCATACACTGCAGCTTTAAATAAATGTAATAATAAAATCACTTTTATAATCCAAACTATATATGTTTTCTTCTTCACTATATATATA
>JAOTRR010000018.1:22871188-22886595 GCA_028570945.1 Gogo arcuatus | reverse complement strand
TAGCCAGTTAACCTAACCGCATGTCTTTTGGATGGTGGGGGAAACCGGAGCACCCAGAGGTCATCATTTTTAGTTACTTCAAAGTCTAAGCTGGTAGATGAGATACAGTTAACTAACTAGCAAACTAGCATGCTATATCCATAACTTGGATAATGGCTTTCATAACAACATATGATAGTTGAATTAGTGTTAGCTAGATTGCTAGTCCTTTATTCAAATAGATACATGCTTAGCCTAACATTAGCTAGCTGTGTTCGCAAATTTGTCCAGCTACTAGTCTGATATCTACTGCTGGAGGGACAGCATTAGTGAAACTATTTAGCTGACTAATTTTAGGTACCTTACCTAATGTTGCTAAGTCATGGCTATACCTTTGAACCACTGTCGAAGCTAAACTGTTGGACTGGGTGCTAATAGACACTGATATATTTTCAGACAATAAACAATAAATTAGATCATTTATTCACACTTAGGATGAAAATAACAACACACACACACACACACACACACACAATATTGCTAAAAAAGTGGGTAGCTTATTAAAAGTGTTTTTTGCTTTAACTTCACACAGCTGCAGAATTGTTTGGACTTCACAAGAACATACGTAGACAGTAAAATTGGGTTTTTACATAAAAACATCTAAATCCACTGAAAGCAAAGATCCCCGAAAATGAATATTCCTTTTTTTGTTTTTAAATATTTATGCAGATATTTTATTAAAATGATAGTATTATTTGCTGCTTGTGTGAATGAAAGACAATATAAACAAAGGTTTTATGAGGTTTTAAGGTTTATTTGACAACTCTTTGTGCTAGCAGGTGGTGGTTTCGGTGTAGGCAGTAAATCAGCTGGTACGAGTCCTACCGGCTCTGTACAGAACACTCCTACTCACCAGGCCAAGCCAAACACCCTGGACCCTTTCGCTGACCTCGGCAATCTGGGGGCCAGTCTGGGAGGTAAAGTGGAATAATGATAAGATGTAATTATTAAAGTTAGCGGTGTGACAACAACAGGTATGGAATGATAAGGTTATTCTCTACCAGTATAAATGATTACATCACAAAACATTCTTCTTCTTTGTGTTTCAGTTGTGAATCAAAAGCAACATTATTCATGCATTGTTTTGTTAAACTACTGAACTCCTTTCAGGCCTGCTATCAAGATACTGTACATAATGTTACGTTTGTATTGCCATCAGCATTTTGACAACATTATTGTTTCGTTCTGAAACTCTTCCTGTTTCCTACAGGTGGATCAGGATTCTCCAGTAAGCCCACCACTCCAACTGGAACAGGAGGAGGATTTCCTCCCATGAGTTCCCCCCAGAGACCCACTGCCTCTCCACAACACACCACAGCAGGCTGGCAGTCCAGCACGGCTTTCCCCTCATGGCAGCATGGAGGTGCGGGTCAGTGGCAGCCACAGGCCCAGGCCAAAGCTCCAGGACCATCCATGACACACAGCTCTCCTCAGAACAGGCCCAACTACAATGTCAGCTTCTCTGGCATGGGTGGAGCTGCGACAGGGGGAAAAGCACAACCCAACATGGGTCAGTGACACAGGATGTCTTTCAGACGCAGATGTGCTCATATTCCATCTGCCACTGATCTTTTATGAATATAGTACAAGGCCCTTAACCCTATCGACTCAACCTATCCACATGAACTCTATGTAGACGTGGGAAAAAGATGTAAAAAGAAGAAGAGGAAGAATGCACTTGTAGTACGTTATTGTTTCTATAGTATAGTTAATTCACTGGGACTTGTATTGCAGACAATAATATCAATTCCACACAATAATAATAATAATAATAATAATAATAATAATAATAATAATAATAATAAATGCTATTATTTAACAAAGAAACATCTGCAAGCTTTCTGCAAGGAGAGTTTTATTTAACATTTAAGAAAGGAGTCTCGAGTGTCAGAGCTTTGTAACAGTCAAGACCTTTCAGGACAGAGGACTTTGTGCTTTCTGTTTTTTTCTGTAAGATGACAAGCTGCTTTTTTCTGGCTTATTAACATTACAAGAGAGAGAAAAAAGAGAGGCTGGTCAGGGAATGACTGTTAATAGCTATGATAATGTAAGTGAGAACTGGAACTAACTTTTCTCCTGCACATTCCACAGCATTACATTTAACTATAAACTGATTTAAAAAAAAGTGTGACATCATTTTTTAATAAATAAAAGCATCATAATCTTTGGCAAGTTGCTGTGGTATAAGAGGAATTAAATACTATGGGATATGCTGTTATAGGAAAATAAATGAATTTTGAGGTGGCAGTTGATTATTTTTCTAGACCAGCACACCCTGTTGTGTTTTATTGCTTATATATCCAGTATGCTTTATCTTTATCTTGATTTTTAGCAACACAGACAAAAATGATGAAGTTAGACACAGTGCCTTGGCATGTATGAAATACTCTTGAGCCTCCCGATGTGTGTGTGTGTGTGTGTGTGTGTGTGTGTGTGTGTGTGTGTGCATGCATGTTGTTGTCTTTTAGCTTTGTATTTTGTATTTCCAAATATTTGACCATGGTGGATCTGGGTGTATTTTAATGACTACCGGTATGTGAACTTCAGTAGCACACTAATATATTTTTTCATTATTAGAGAAAATACAGTGTAGGCTACTTCCCTATAGAGAGCAGAATTCCTAGCTGTTCAGTCATTCATCTACTACAAAATATTCTGTGAGTACAATGGAACTACTCTGAAACCTATGTTCTGAGCATGAGGAATGTAAGACAGGGCCCACTGATGGCACCTGGGCGAGTTAATGTACATAGTGTAATGCACCATTTCTACTGTTTTCCTCAGGAACTAAGCCGAAGGCTACTGATGCTAACTTTGATGACCTGCTGTCTGGCCAAGGCTTTACAGGCAGCAAGGAAAAGAAAGGCCCAAAGACTATAGCAGAGATGAGAAAAGAGGAGATGGCAAAAGAGATGGACCCAGAAAAACTCAAGGTAAAAAATGAAAGCAAAGGCCTTATTTTTGGGTGTGTGACAACAGGGAACAGTTGGCTTACATACAACCAAATTATCAATAGTGCCTGGCATTGTACCATTACACATCACAGAGCCCTGTAATCCTGTAATCCTCAAAACAATACAGTATTATGCCTAGAAGTCTGTTTGGATCAGTATTTCTTGTTAACGATTTTATTTTAATCAAGGATTAGTCATAATTACTACTCAGATTGTAACTGCAGCCTTTAGTACATAATCCCAGGTGTTTGCCCATCAAACAGCTCCTGTGTTGTGTGTTTGCTGCAGATCCTGGACTGGATCGAGGGGAAGGAGCGCAACATCCGTGCTCTACTCTCCACCATGCACACGGTACTGTGGGAGGGAGAGAGCCGCTGGAAATCTGTAGGCATGGCTGACCTTGTCACCCCTGACCAGGTAAAGAAGGTCTACCGCAAGGCTGTGCTGGTCGTCCACCCTGACAAGGTGAGAGGGTCTTTATTGTAGCCTAGGAGGGCTTTAAGAGCAATGAATGAAAGCAAATATATAAAATACACACTGTATGGCCAAAAGTATGTGGACACCTGTCCATCACACCCATATGTGCTTGTTGAATGTCCCATGCTAGATTTATTCCCCTTTTGCTGTTATAATAACCTCCATGCTTCTGGGAAGGCTTTCTACTAGATTTTGGAGCGTGGCTGTAGGGATTTGTGCTCGTTCAGCCACAAGAGCATTAGTGAGATCAGACACTGATGTTGTGTGAGGAGGCCTGGGTGCAGTCGGTGTTCAGTTCATCCCAGAGATGTTCAGTGGAGTTGAGGTCAGGGCTCTGTGCAGAACACTTGAGTTCTTCCACTCCAATCTTGGCAAACTATGTCTTCAAGGACCTGACTTTGTGCACAGTGGCATTGTCATGCTGGAACAGGTTTGAGCCTCTTAGTTCCAGTGAAGGGAAATTGTAATGCTACAGCATACCGGGACATTCTAGACAATTGTGTGCTTCCAAGTTTGAGGCAACAGTTTGGGGAAAAAAACATATGGGTGTGATGGTCAGATGTCCACATACTTTTGGCCATATTGTGTATTCATGTGCAATAAGTAGTGCATATTTGTTCAGGTTCTAAGCTAAAATATCCTAGTAGGAGAATTCATGATGATCTCCTCAAAAGCCCCGAGACCACTAAACACACAACAGCACCATAACATCAATAATCCATGACCATGTTTTACTGTGGGTTTGGGGGATGTTCCTTGTATACAGTTGCCCTTTTGTTCCATGATCACAATCATATTTTTGTTTTTTTGCAAAAGTCTCTTTGGTTTTCCCCATAGTGATAGCTGACAAGAATTGTACGTGTCCAACCTCATTTATGCTGCGTTTAATGTAACTCAGAAGTCAGAAGTTGAAATTGTCATTTTCACCCTCTGTGGGTTTGAGCAACAAAGTGAAAAAAACATGGACGCCTGTGTGTTTGACTTTTGTTAGCAACAATCCAGCCAGATAAAGTTAGCGATAAGTGATGTGTTTACCTCCCCAAAACAGCAAACTTTACAATGTGATAGAATCAAAAAGCTAATCTGTCTGTCTGTCTGTTGATTGATCTAAAGCAAATACTTGTGTGTACAGAATGTAGTATAACTCAGTTAAAATTAAAGAAGTGCTGCTTTGTTTACCAGACCAAAGCAACAGCACTGAATCACTGAATACACAGCGACACTGAATATATCAGAAGGCTGTGAAAATTTCTGATGGAAGTACAGTAAGCTCCATGGATCATTGTTCATCTGCATGCGATGTCTGTAATTTGGCAACACTGATTTAGTCCTGTTATGGTACCGTTGCTTTGGTGTGAATCTGTGAGATAACCCCACTCCATTCATTTGAATATAACAGATGGAAATTAAAAAAAAGCTGGGAAATAAATGTGGCATTATGGAATAAAGTCTCCTGAAATAAATAAAAGTCGTCCTTTGAAAAACATTATTTTGCAATAAAAACCTATTTATTTATTTATTGAACTATATTGGCTCATTTACTGTATATATATTTACATTTATTCATATATTTATTGTCTCATTTATTTATTTCAGGATGTATTTCATAGCCGTATGTATGTATGTATGTATGTATGTATGTATGTAGGTATTTAATATTGACTTAAATGGCATTCCATATTAGTCGAACACAGCAGGAAAGATCCTGGAGACTGAAAAAAAAAGTCTTTTTCAGAGATGACAACTTAATATTCAATAATTTTGCACATTTTTGAGAAAACACTGTTTTAAAAGGTCTTTTTATGTGAGGAAAGAGAAACAGAGATATCACTGTACAGTTTGTACAATACTGTTTGCCCACTATTGGCATTATTTTTGCCGATAATATATAATAATTTGTTCTCTCTCCAGGCAACTGGACAGCCCTATGAACAATACGCCAAGATGATTTTTATGGAACTAAATGATGCCTGGTCAGAGTTTGAAAGCCAAGGACAAAAAGCTCTTTACTGAGACTTCCTGCCCCGAGCAGTTGCAGTGAAACCCCACCCCGCTGCTGTTTACGATACAATCAGTCAACCATTCCTCCTCAGAACAGCACGAGACGATGACCACGTTCATCAGAACCCCCTTCGCTGTTCTCCTCCCTCTCCCACATCCTGCTCCGTACACTGCACACACTAGAGCATTCGCCTGCATAGTGTGACTGTGTGAGTGTCAGTCTGTAATGACTTACGTAACTGGTATCTGATAAATCAGCTGATGAGTGAGCTACTACATGAGTTTAGTTATAGTCATGTGTTCTCCACAGAGCTAGAACTCACATATCTTTCTTTCCATCAAACACAGTATTTCTTCCATTTGTTTTTTGTAGTTAGCTAGTTCAGCACCTAAACAACTTGCCGCACATTAAACTGATTTAAGTTGCATTTAGTGGTGTAAGTGGTGTAGACCATGTGCAGGTCCAAGATGACACTAAAGTGAGGCCTTATTGATACTTAGCACCAAGCATTAAGAGCAAAGGTCAAAGGTTAGCTTGAGGAAACAGTGTCAGCATACAGTTTTTAAAAAAAAAATCCTGCTCTTCCACACATCTACACTGTGTGGAGTGACGTCTCTTGCAATTCGAGTGCGGGGATGAAAAACACATAAATAACAAAAGACTAGACAAGTCTTGTACATGCAGCTAGATATACTGACATATTTAACATAATTTGTGAAATGCAAATGACTAGGAGTTGAAACTTTCCACTGACTACTGATGTATCTGTGTGTATGAAATGTGCTGCACTGTATTTTATGTTGTATTGTTTACAAAAGTAGTCTTAAGACGAATGGTTTATTCACAGCATAGAGAGTCTAAAACAACAAACCACAAGTAGCTACTAATAATATTCATACTGAAATAATGTATTGTATTGTGGTGTGCGCTTAATTCATTGAGACAGATGAGTACTAAAATCTTAACGCTGGAAAAATTACAGTGCACATTTACTAAAATGATCATGAGTTAATGGGATAATAGTTAGGGTGCTTGAAGGAAAACCATTTTGACATTACAAAACAATAATTGAAAATGTAATAGTTTTTTTTGGAATGAGAATAAATTGAGAAATATTTAAAAAAATTACATTCTGAATTTTGGTGCCTTTCAATATTTCGGTATTCACTGAATAGTTTTAATTTGTTCTAATTGGCCTTATTAAAGGAAAAAAAATGTTTCAAATAGGCATGAAAGATATATACATACAGATATAAAGATATATACATATATACAGAGTCATATGGTTCATTAAAAAAGGCTTAAACATTAGTTCATGACACCCATTTGAGATTTTGGTTTTATTCAAGTCTGCACTTTTTATGCACATATTTTTAAATTGAATAATATTGCTAGATTTCCAGCATATCCTATGGAGTAATACTGAATTTTTTTCTTATGTCTCTTATAATTCATATTGTGATAGTAATGAACCAAGATTTTGTCACCTCTGTCAATTTTGGCCTGACAAATGTTTATGACTCAATCATTATGTATATTTGGCCTGAATATGCGCGAGTGTGTGTGTGCACTGATGTCTATAATTCTCCCAGTTTATTGACCAGTGCTGGCTCACTAGCTCTTGTGTTAGGGAATGTGAATGACAGAATCTGCATTGCTTCTTTTGCTGTAGAGACCTTTCAATTTAATTTCACATATCATGTAAAGAAGACCTCAATATTCTCATCGTCACTGAACATCCTCAAGCCAACCTCTGCAATATTTGAAGAGCTTGAAGTCATGTGTAGGTCTGTAAAGTGGTACACAGTCTGAATTTAATGACTCTTAGTGTTCAACAAACCACAAATCTGATCTGCCCTTTCTCAGTTGGTATATTTGCACTGGAACAGCACTCTTTAACTATGATATACAATAGATATGTGCATTAACATACAGTACCTACAGACCCATTGCTCATCATTTCTATGCCTGTGTGAAAAACTGAAAAAAAAAAATCCTGCTGTTGACTCTTGGGCCTCTTCTGGATCCTTTATTCGACTGCCTCTCCCTCTCTGCAAAGGTCTTACCTGAAAATATCTTCTTAAAATATCACGCACTGATTATTGGATGGACCCCTGCATCTGGAATCACACATTCATTCCTCTTCCCTCACCTGCTGTGGACTGAATTCTTTTCCACCACGAGGCTGTCCTGTTGTTCTGAAGCTAATCTCTGTATACAGTAGTGAATGTGTGGTGTTATCAATAATACTGTACTATGTAAGAAGGTGGTTTGGATCCAGCTCTGTGTTTGCCTGTCTGCTGTATCACCGTTACTGAAATGTGAACTTTATTTTACGTGTTCCCTCTTTTGGTTTCACCTGTAAAAAAGTGAGATGCACAAATAAATGGACAAGAGAGTACATGATCCGTAAAATCATGTTTGGTTAATTTTTAAAATGTTGAATCAATTCAATTCAATTCAATTCAATTTATTTCAAGTGCAGAATCACCATGCAGTATGGTCACTTTACAAATAAAAGAAAACATGGAATAAAACATAAGGCCAATAAGTAAAAATAAAAATTAAATAAGGAAACCATATCAATGTAGCATTAATAGCAATAAAAATGACATTAAAACATCATATAAGTGGAACTATTAAATGTATGTAGTAAAAGATAAATAAAATCAAGTAAAATAAATGGATGATAATTAAAATAAAACCATATAAAGATAAAAAATAAAGGATAGATAAAAACAAGTAAAACTAATAAATGGATGAGCATTTAAGGGGATTAGACCTGCTTGAGTTCTAGGGTGCCCCATAATGAAGGGAGTAAAGGTGGGTTTTAAGTCTTGATTTAAAAATATCCACTGAGCGTGCTTCTCTTAAATATAATGGAAGGCCATTCCAGAGGTAGGATACATGGTAGATAAAAGCTCTGTGACCAGCTGATTTTTTCTTAACAGGGGGAATGACCAAGAGACCGGCATGAATAGAGCGAAGGCGGCGTACTGGTGTGTATGGTGTAAGTAGCTCAACTAGGTAAGGTGGTGTGAGTCCATACAAAGCTTTAAAGCTTTTTAACTTATCAACAATTAAGACTCTATTTTTAAGGCTGGGATCAAAAAGATGAAAACAGAACAGGATGATTTAGCATCATTCCAGAGAGAACAACTAGCTGCTCAGACTAAATCAGACTAATGAGCCACAACTTGTGCTTTGTCCATACAACAGGCCAAAGAAATACAGGGTTTGAATAGATAAATTAGAGAGGAATAAAATGCAACAGGTGAGGCTAATTAGAAGGAGAAGCCTTTATTTGTCACATATACAGTACAGTCACTCACATTCTATGCTGCTTATCCATTATGAGTCATGGAGAAGCTGGGCCACAGCCAACTTCAGGTGAGAGGTGGGGTACATCCTGGACGGGCTGCCAATCCATTGCAGGACCAACACAGAGAGACAGACAACCATTCACACACACACCTATGGGCAATTTAGAGTAGCCAGTTAACCTAACCGCTTGTCTTTGGGGGAAACCGGAGCACCCGGAGAAAACCCACACAGACACGGGGAGAACATGCAAACTCCACACAGAAAGGCCCCAGGCAGCCATGACATTCAAATCCAGAACCTTCTTGCTGTGAGGCGACACTGCTAACCACTGCACCACCGTGCCACCTATACAGTCCAGTGAAATTCTTTTCTTCACATATCCCAACTTGTTAGGAAGCTGGGGTCAGAGTGCAGGGTCAGCCATCATACTGTGCCCCGGCCTTGTTCAAGGGCCCAACAGTGGTAGCTTGGTGGTGCTGCAGAGTGAAACCCCAACCTAATCAGTAAATCAGAACCTTAACCTGGGCTCTTTAGCTCTTCAGTCTAACGCTCGCCCAACTGAGCTATTTTGGCACTAATTGCCTACTATGTCAACAGGGAAGCAGGAACAGAAAACACTTGCCGTATAAGGAAAGTGGAAAATCAAAAAGAGACAGGTTACAAAGTGCACAGAGTATGGAACATGATCAGAGACATAATCATGAGAGATGTGACATGCCAATTTAAAACCTTATTTAATCTCTACAGCCTACATTATTTGATATAGTTTTACAGAGTATAAGTAATAAACTGAACCATGGTATGTCATCATTCGTATTAGTCAGTGTGAGCTTGTGACTAACCTTAAATGGAAAAAGCCAAATACCCTTAAATATAATCCTCACAAGATTTAAAATGGAGTTTGTGATAGTGCTGTGTCCCAAATCAGTGGTTTTTGAACCTATACACCCTTGAAGTCTGGTGCATGTTAAGTCCACAACAGAAAAGCCTTAAGCAAAAATGTGTAATTCCATTTTGGTATGATTGTATAAGTATTCTCATTGAATATGTTTAAAATAAGTTTAAGTGAAGAGGCATTTCTTGGAAATTGAACATCAATGCATAGTAAAATAGCCACTACACTACCCTTCGCTTAATTTCACTTTTCACATTACACTTCACATTTAATTTGCTTCATAGCTTGGGTATGGTTGTGCATATATATTTATCTCATTTGGCTGATGCTTTTATCCAAAGCTACTTACAAAACAAGATATAATTGAGCATTTGAGGGTTAAGGGCCTTGCTCAAGGATCGAGCAGTGGCAGCTTAGTGGTTCCAGGATTTAAATTCACAACCTATCATTCAGTAGCCCAACAACTTAAACACTTGGAACCATGACAATAACAGGTGTTGGTTTGGAACAATAAATAACTTCATCTACCAGGAACAACTTGGCCTACTGAAAAAGTGTAAGAAATACCACAGACAACATAGTCACCAGAGTGAAGACTTTGAGGAAGTCCCACAAGTCTTCAGGTGCCATTTGGGACATGGCCTTCTGAAAATGATCACAGTTTATTAGTCTTCTTTAGTAACAATATTAAAAACAAAGAGAAAAATGATTGTGTAAATGTAATTGACTTAAATCAATTCAATTCCATTTTCAATAGACATTCTCACTAAGCAGCTGTTCAGAAAAACAGGTGTAGAATTATATTTAGATGTTTAATGACTAATCCAGAGGAAACAGTGGCAAGGGAATGAGGAACAAACCTTGAGTGGAACCATTACTTAGTGGACCTAGTGGTATTGATTGAACAATAAATCATTTAAGGGTGATGGTGTTATGAGAGTGCTGGAGGAAATCCTACTGTGTGGTACAGATATTAAATGTGATTTCAGTTCTTTCACACAAGATGGCAGCAACAAGTGATACTGTGTATTTGGTTATGGGAACCAAATCACAGAAACTCATAGGTAAGTATAGTGGACGATATTTTCTCTCAAGCTATGATTTTTAGCTCTGCTATAATAATTGTAGCTATTATGCTTTTTCAGAAAGCTTGGAAGAGAATAGCTTACTATAATTTCACACCCATGTACCAGAACTTTATTTATTTATTTTTTAAGGATGAAGGATGTAATTTTTATGTAGTATTAAATTGCTACTTTCTTCTTGTTTTTCAAAATGATGTGAAATTATCTGTAATAATTTCAGAAGAACCTTGCTTGAAGGTTTAACATCAGTGTTTATATGTGTGTGTGTTGTATGTGTATGTGTGTGTGTGTGAGGGAGGGGGGATGGTTAGAGGGATGGATGTCCTGTGTTCAATCCACCCAAATAAACACAAACAGGTCTAAAAATTACATTTAGTAGCCACATTAGATGTTAATATTTATGCATGCATGTATAATTATGTTTATTTTGTAATTATGAATGCTATTATAACTATGAGCAAATCCTCTCTCTCGTGCCCCACAAGGATTTCCCATGCACACTATCTGAGCTAAGTCTTCTTATATACTTATATACTTCTTATACACTGACATTTTATTATCTACACATGTGGTTCTTGTTATCTGCTTTTCAGACACTGCTGAGGCACGATCCCTAAAGGCTCTCTATCTCTACAATGTGTGTGTGTGTGTGTGTGTGTGTGTGTGTGTGTGTGTGTGCGTGCGTGCGTGCTGTGAGTCATCCAGTGGTCATCCATCACGTAAGTAACCTAAGTGAGGCCTGTTGATAAAATGTGATTAAACATCTCAAGGCTTGCATTCATGCTGCTGGACACCTTCTGCTGTTGATATATTTGAAAAAGCTGATTTTTCCCCCCTCCATTTATAAATTCCAGTACTCCAGTGACAATATTTTATTGTTTTAATTTTAAAGGTACACTACGTAGGATCTAGTTGCATCTAGTGGTGAGATTGCAACCAAGTGAATTCCCTCCCTTTCCAAGCATGCATTAGAACGTACGGTGGCTGTCAGTTGCCTGTAGCGTACTTCCAAGTACTTCCTAAATGATATCATCTATGACCGCATCAAGTAGCCTGTCAACTGATGAGGTAACTTTAGATAGATACTTAGAAATTGCATTTAGTTATTTAGTTATGTAAAACTAACTTCCGTGTAAAATAGCGCATATTATTATTACTTGTTCCGCATTGTGGTAGAGTTTTATTGCTAATGTTAGCAGGATACATATTTTTTCTCCATCTGAAGAGTCAAATACCAGATAGACAAATTAGAGGGAAAGGAAGAGGGATGAGAAGCAGAAGTGGTGGAGCAGTGAGGTTCAGGTGAGGAAGATGAGCTACCAGCTACCAATACATTTATAGTTGCATTTAGATTAGTAGGATAAATTACCTGTCCAGCAGAAAACAGGTGACTTCAGCGTCACTTTGAAAACATTTGTCCCTCATCAGCGATTTCCATCTGGAAAGGCCACACCAATGTGTATCCTTGTTTTCTGTAGTCGCCTGTCCCAATCTCGTTTTGCTTCTATGACGACGATTCACACTCCCTTGCTTTTTCTCCTGCTAAATAATACGTATGATCCTCCATTTTTCAACATTTGGGTTCTCAAACTTGTTAGCTAGCACCAGCAAACACTGATTCCTCTTCTTTCTTCTTCTTTTTCTTTCTTTCTTCATCTTCCTTCCAGTGCTTCCTTCCAGATTCACGTTGCCACAAGTTAAAAGGCACTCTCTAGAAGTTTGTTCTGGGCTACTGTAGAAACATAGCAGCACAGCATGGTGGGCTCCGTGGAAGAGGAACCACTCCCTATGTAAATATATGAAGGGCTCATTTTAAGCTTATGAACACACAACGATTTGTAGTTACAGGTAATTATACACTAATGAAAACATACTTATGAATACTGTATTCCATTTCTGCTAATAGATCCCCCTAAATCCTACATAGCGCAACTTTAATTTGAGAGTTTACATCTGTATTGGGTGGACATTCAGCTGTTACTATTTATATTGTATGGTATGTAGTTTATAAAAAATGGATTAATTTTCTATATCAGCAGCTCTGACAGTAATTCTAGCTGCACAGCAAATCACAGCTTTATATTAATGTGCTTGTTCTAATACGTTACCGTTTCTATAGTAACAGCTAATTCATAGGGACTAATGGTGGACGTTCCATATTTACACTTATTTCTCATGGCACATGCTTTAATTATAAACTAAGGTAGTGGTAGCTCAGTGATTAAGGTTCTTAGCGAGTGATCAGATAGTTGGAAGTTGTCTGGACACTTGAGCAAGGCCCACAGCCCTCAACTGCTCAGATGTACGCTTGGATTGTATTCTGTCTCACTTGTAAATGGCTTTGGATAAAGCAAAATGTCTGACAAATGAATGAATAAAAATGTAAATATTAAAGTGACCTTACAGTGACTCTCAGGCAGTCCTGGGATTGAAACCTTCTGCTCACTAGCACAACCTTTAATTGTTGTACAACCACTTCATTGTAAAAAAAAAAAAAATTGAACTTAGATTGAACATCATTGTACTTTTCCATATTGTCCTTTAAAAAAACAAAAACAAAAACAAAACTCTTGGAGTTCTCAAAATGGAAATGTCACACATCCCAGTCCACTGCTGCATCCCCTTCACCAGCTTCCTGCATTTGATTTACAGTCAAATCATGTTGCCTGCTACTTTGATGATGGCAATGGTCATATCTTGCACATCTTGCATCTTGGCCCTTGCAGTCTTTAAGTGAAGACTTTAGGTGAAAATAGTTTATTAACATACTTATTTTTTCAACCCTGACTCCAGTGCTGATACATAAGCACATTAACGCTAGCTAAACGTTAGTTAGGTTAGGTTGTTGGTATCTTTAGCTAATGTGTATTCTGCAGTAGCATAAGACCGACCATGTTCTGTGAGGCATTTTAGATAGAAAACTCTGTAAATGTACTTTTCAAGTCCACAGATTGCTGAAATTCTTTCTGGGCCTGTGATGCTACCTGAAAAATGATCTAAGAGGTCTGATTTAGGTTGAAAATTTCACTGGTTTTGTGCTGTGTTATATCATCATACGTTTTTCAGACAGAACTGCCAAGATTTACTGTACATGTGTCCATTGACAGCGCAGTGGTGTAGTGGTGAGGAATCTGATGGTGAAGCTGAGTTCTACAAAAATAATTCTGGCAAATATGTTTCCTGTATGGGGTTAAACTGAGGAGAAGCCATATGCAGGGCAGGATCAGACCTGTAAGTCTTTTCATTAGGTTGGATGTTTGTAAAACGGATCTATTGGCAAGAGAGGAAGGTCGTTTTGTCCTTTTCAGGAACCGTGACAGTAATAGAAGGTTTGAAGCAGTCAGGGACAGTACACAAGGTCAGGAATTGATTGAAAGTGTCTGGCTGATTAGCAGAGAATTTAAATGTTGTGAGGTTAGTGGGGTTCCAGGAAAGTGGTGATGGCCACATGAAAACATCTGCATCGTCTTTCAGCTTCCCTATTACAGGCTGAAGATAACTGGTTTTAGAGTATTATACATCCTATGACGTTTTATGAAAGTTTATGCTTGCTCCTATTATGTTTGCTTATTTATTAATAGATTTGATGAATTTTAATTAGTTTGTGAACTTTTTTTGTTTCAGATTAATGCATCTTATTTTATATTTTTACAAATATTTTTGCTTACTTTTTTGTTTTTACTACTTTTAGTTCCACTTTTTACTTTGATGTACAATTGTTTTATGAATATTATCTATATTCAATTTTTAATATTCATCTAACCTGTGCTATTTTCTACAAAGTTCACTTACCTGTGTCTGTGTTACTATATAGGCTACAGATGGGTGCCAAATTAAAGGAAAACCTGGTGGGTCTGTTATGTCGTGTGGGACACTAATTTATTTTGCTGCCGTAGTTTGGCTCCACTTTTCTCCTGAGAGGGAAGCGTCACTGCAAAGCAATACAAAGGTCTTCTGAATGATTACCTTTATCCTATGATAAAACATTTCTTTCTTCATTAGAGTCATCTCTTCCAGGAAGACCTCATCCCCATCTGCAAGGCATGAGGACTCACTGTATGGTTCGAGGATAAACATTATGTAAATCATATGCTATGGCCTTCAAGTTCTATTAATGGTGCAAGCAATTTTTTAAGTAGTGTAATACATTTTATTATATAATATATTATACAGTAAATATTGCAATATTAATGCGGAGAGAGAGAGAGAGAGAGAGAGAGAGAGAGAGAGAGTGTTTTATCTGGATGGTATCTGACATGAGTCTACTTTGTGGATGAAACTTTACAAGGCCAGAGATGAATCAGATTTGAAATCTTTTTTGCAAGACTGTGAACTGCATCATGCTTTACACAAAGAGCATGCTGATTTCAATCCAGTAGAGCACAGAGGAGGACACTCTTAAATGAACTCAACACATTGTTTGGCTAAAGGAAAGGATGGCCTGAAATCTCTTTTTCTGTCTGCATTGCATTCTCTGTTTCCTTCTCCTATAGAGAAAAGTAAAATGTTTACCTGGTGAGACTGCAGTTCAAGTGTGGACAGATAATAAAACAGATTAGAACTGATATACATACTGAATATACTAGTGCATCTCAAACAATTAGAATATCGTGAAAAAGTTCAATATTTTC
>JAOTRR010000018.1:22787937-22801287 GCA_028570945.1 Gogo arcuatus | reverse complement strand
CGCTTGCCCATTTTTCCTGCTTCCAACACATCAACTTCGAGAACTGACTGTTCTCGTGCTGCCTAATATATCCCACCTACTGCCAGGTGCCACTGTAATGAGATAATCAATGTTATTCACTTCACTTGTCAGTGGTCATAATGTTATGGCTGATCGGTGTATAGTATGCCCCTTCTTTCTATGTGATTTTGTTGTGTATCATACATCCTTCATGAGATATCATTTCATTTCATTGGTTCTGTACAATCCGATCTTGGGGGTCAGGTCATGGCCAGATGTTTTTTCGAGAGAACATTTACTTAACACTTTTGCTTTGCTAAGCATCTTAAGCTAAACAATAAGTTAAACTTAGCTGCAAAAGAACAGTTCACTGACCAGTGTCAAAACATCACTATTAAGATAAATAGCAGCTCAGTGTTACCCGTTTACACACATCAATTAACAATTTTTAGCTTTGGGTTGTTGGGTTGGATTTGTTTTTTCACTTGCAGTAAACGCCCGACCTATAAGCATCCCAAATATATCATACTTTCTTTAACTGTTTCACAGTGTTTTGCAATAGCTAAAAGCACTTCAAGTATTTTAGACTCATTATTATTATTATTATTATTACAATTTTTTTACACCACCGCAATGGATTTGAAATGAAGTCATCAAGATGTGATTGAAGTGTACAATTTCAGCTTTAATTCAAGACTTACTTACTAGGTCAGCCTCAGCCAGGCCCAATGCCATGATCCATATTTGGGCCTTCCTATGCTAACAGCACCTGAGCATAGGGGTCACAACTACTCCAACACTGAGGAAAGATCAGTGGCCACCTATGGGCACTTTAGAGTAGCCAGTTGATCTAATCTGTATGTCTTTGGACTGTGAGAGGAAACCCACACAGGCACGGGGAGAACATGCAGAAAGGCCCCAGTCAGCCACGAGGCTCGAACCCAGGACCTTCTTGCTGTGAGGCAACAGTGCTCACCACTTGCCGCCTAAAATTTCAAAAGGTTTAACAAAAATATTGCCTTAACAATTTAGGAATTACAGCCATTTTTTACATAGTCCCTCCACTGTACAACTTTCTTAGAGCAAGTGTTCTCCCTCGAGTTATAATATATAGGATAATAATATTTGAAGCAGCAGGTGTCACTGTGGTGCAGTGAGTAGTGTTGCCACCTCACATGTCCAGGGTCTCTTGTTCAATCCTGGGCTTGGGTTGCTGTCTCTGTGGAGTTTTGCATGTTCTCTCTATGTCCTTGTGAGTTTCCTCTGGGTGTGTGTGCATGGAGCCCTGCAATGGTCACACCCAGTGTTCCCAAGAGATTCCAGATCCACTGTGATCCTGACCAGGCTACAGCGCTTACTGAAGATTAATGAAAAAGCTATGGATTGAAGAATTTGGAGGAAAATTTGGATGAAAGCCACCTTCAGACTATTACATCAGCCCTGACAATGAAAGGTAGTGTTAGAAGGTTGTTGGAATGGAAAATTTGATTCATTCACTCAAAAATTTTGTACATATCATTTGTCCAACAATTCTAACAAATGATCATTTGACTGCATATCCTCTTGTGCAATAAATATGGCTTCATTTTAGAGTTTTTTTAAAATTTAATCTATTTAAGAAAGCTCTTTTCTCAACACATCCACCAAATGATCAGGTGCTGCTACAGGACTGAGTGCTATACCTGTGACCTGATGGAAAAGCTCAGCTCAGGCAGCTAAATGAGTCAGTAACAGAAACCACTAAGTCAGTGAGGAGTATGATGGAAAGATGGAGGGATCCATAGAGAAAGTTAGTAGAATAAAACATTTTCTGATATTAGTTAGAAGTACAAAGGCAAGATGTATTTGGTGAAAAAGGAGGCAGATGGACAGCGATGAGTAAATGTGTTTTGAATGACTGTGAGTGGAAAGGCCAAGAAATCAAAGAGAATGTAAGGATAAAAGGGTTAGATGTACAAAATTTTGATATATGAATGCAAAATAAGCAGTAGCCCTAATGTTCAAGAAGGCTTTGATTTCATGGAGTAAATAGCAAAAAGTCAGGATCTCTCTCAGCTCATTTAGGTTTTTCAAATTTTTGTAATTTTTCAGAATTAATCAAATGAATGTTCAACTGTATTGCCTTGCATCTTTGTGATTGACTTTATTCCATTTCGATGTACTTTTGTAGCTAAATAATGCTTTGGCAGCACTTAACCTTAATACCCAGAAGAGTTTGGTTTTTGTTAATAATAATAATAATAATAATAATAATAATAATAATAATAAAAGCACACTGCAAATGAATCAAACATCCAAACTGATGTGTATTTCTGTCATGTGGAAAGCTAAATAAGCATGCATGCATGCACGCACGCACGCACGCACGCACGCACGCACGCACACACACACACACAGAGGCAACTAATAGGGGAACAGTGGTGCAGAGGTGTAACCCACACTAATAGGAAATTCTGTTTACCAAACTGTGTTAATTACGAGATCTGCTCTCTGCTTTTACCATTAATTAAATGAAGTACTGGGCTGAGACCTGACACCTCCTGCTCAAGCATGGAAAGAAAAGCTGCAGAATTTCAATCTGTTTGTATCCCAGAACCCCCCAAAGCTTTTTACATCATTGTGACATTTTAAAGATGTCTATGAAAAGGAAAATGGTTTAAAAAGAAAAGAATAACAAAAATGCAAGATGAGGACCAGGACACAAATGGCATTAGTATCTTATAGGATGAAATGGAATCTGAGAAACATAAACTAGGAAATGAGAGAATTGTAAAAATAGCTTAAGGAGGAAAAAAAGAAAAAAAAGCAGGTGGCACCATGCCCATGCAAACACTATTCTTATGTATGCAGTAATGAAATACTTTTATATGTGTCTCTCCTTCTCAATCTTATTTTAAACAAGACCATTTGATTACATTTCCTATCAGCTATAACCTCCATTTTGTGAATTCCATCAATTATTGACTGAGAAATTATTGTAAGTTAATCACAGTTAGCATTAGTGATCTATTAATACCAATTTAGCCATTAACATGGACAGTATAACTACAGTGTGTGCAGAATTATTAGGTAGCATAATATATAACAAATTATACATTATACATGTATATAATAATATAACATTTAATATAACATTTAATATAAGGCTACAGCAACTCGGATAACCACTCTGTACAATTGTGGTGAGCAGAAAAATATCTCAGAATGTACAGAAAAGTATCTCAGAAACGTTGAACCTTGAGGTGGATGAGCTACAACAGCAGAAGACCACGTCAGGTTCCACTTTTGTCAGCCAAGACCAGAAAGCTGATGCTGCAGTGGGCTCAGGCTCACCAAAACTGGACAGTTGAAGACTGGAAAAATGTAGCCTGGTCTGAGGAATCCTGACTTCTGCTGCTCAAGGCACACAGATGGTAGGACCAGAATTTGGCACCAACAGCATGAATCCATAGACCTGCCTTGTGTCAGCAGTCTAGGCTGGTGGAGGTGGTGTAATGGTGTGGGGAATGTTTTCTTGGCGCACTTTGTCAATGTAACATGTGACTTAAGAAACATACTACATTTTCATCTTCCATAAGATTGTATGTCACTTTGTGACACTTTCCAGTCTGAATTAGAACAAACTGACTTTGTAGCACTCTGTTCTTCTGGTATATACCAGCTCAAGAATTTTTTTATGAATTCTTACTATTTATAAGATTGTTATAAAAAATGATGATGCCATCATAGTGTACAGTATATACAGAATTATGCATGTTTTCTCTGGACCTTAAAGCCAGACGTTGTAAGACATTTTATCCTCTCTGATAGAAAATGTGCTCTTCCTCCACTGCACGCATTAATCTCACAGAGCCAAGTGCACACAATTAAATGGAATTTTAAGGATGTGTCTCAAACCTCACAATCCCCACTAAGTAGTATACATAAATGACATGCATTCTCTCCCAGATTGAAACCAAGATTGAAATACAAAAATACAGAGAAACTCACCAATCACTTTTGCTCTTTTGATCGGCTGTGGCTCCTGCTAATAACCATGTTGTGGGACTTCTTTCATTTGGTGTATGATGACATTTGGCGTATCAGAGGTGGCATATGATGTGTATGTACAAATTTCTCTGTTCTTCCATGGCACAATAATCAAGTTTTATTTTTTATTATTTAAAAAAAACATATGTATTCTAGCTTCAAGTAAAGTAACATTACATTTACTGTGTAAGATTTATATCAAAAATTATGACAATATCATGACACTGTAATGACACTGAGTTATGTATGTATTATTTGCGACACTAAGTTAGAGTGAGTCTCATTTTAATGTTTGACATGGTTATGTGAGACTGACATGCTGAAATACACTGAGCAACCAAGTCAGCCGTCATGGCATTCAAATGTGCTATATCACAGCTTTATGTCAATAAAATGTGTCAGTTGACTCAGGTCTTATGTCAGCTTGACATTACAATAAATAAAAGCGATCGTTATGACAGATGATGATAAAGCTTTATGAATGTTTATATACATTCATGTCAATTGCCAGGAAATCCTATATGTAGCCCTATAAGCATAAATATACCATTTCCATTAGCTTTTTCCATGGGAGGAAAAAAGATAACAAAAATAATAAAAATAAATACATCAGATGAGCTCAATTACTACTTAAAATGGTCACAATTAATTGAGGATGTGCTTTTTCTCAGCACAGCTCCTGATTTGATTTCTCCCACATTGGCAGCGGCTTCTGTTTTTATGTTTGGCAGGTCTTCATGTGCATTCATATCCATTTTGTGCTTATATTTAGCAGCATGGAAATTGTCTATGTGTATAGTGATGCATGCAGGGGGGTGTAAAGCATATAATGCAGCTTATGCAGTATGTTTACCAGTGATGCTCTATTTGCAGCTCATGCTTCAGGTAATGTTTATTATTCTATCTATGGTGGCCTTTCAGCATTTTTAAATGCTTCTAAATACTTCTTTGATTGTCATGCAAGAACATGAAAATAGGCATTGCTTATATACAGTATATGTTTGAAAATGCACTTAAAACCTACTAAACTGCGTATTCTTCTCAGTGCTGCACAAAAATACTCTTTGGTCACTCAGTCACACACACATATGTAAATGAGAACAGAATTCAACTGAGGCCTACACGTGATGAATCATAGTTGTGAGTGATTGCCTCTGATTCAGGTGAGTGGATTTCAACACACCTCAGGAGTTAGATGAGTAATATCCCTGACTCCGAATGAATCTCATTGCTGCTGACCAAGAGCACTCCTGCACATAGGATACGCCACTTCATCTGAAACCTTCCACCACCCTGTGATTCATGGGCCTCATCCCAACCAATATGGGCCAAAATGGAAACTTCTGTAGAAGTCCAAGATGGAGTCAGGGTGCATTTATGACTAGTCTTTCTGCAATCCTTCCAACTGTAACACTGACTGGGCCAGAGGATGTAGGAGGTAAATACAGAGCCGCAGAGGTCACTGGTAGATATCAGAGATATCCATATTTAAGGTAAAACAGACAGGCTAAGATCAGAAATAGAAATGCATAAATACCAGGGAGATCACATTTCAGAAGGTTTATATTAATTCACTTGGCAGCTGCTTTTATCTAAAGCCAGGCAGAATCCAATTCCACCATCGGTCTGAGCTGATGAGGTTTAACAGAAGGGGTCATCAACTGGTGGTCTGGATGCTGACCTAAGAAATATTTCAGCTGACTAAATCAAACACTCAAAAAATACTTTAACAGAAGTGTAAAGGAAAAAAAACAGGCCATAGTTCACCTAAAATCACCCTAAAAGGTTTTATTTCACAATAATGACCGAGTCACTGTACATTATCCTGCTCATTAAATGGTTAATTACTAAAGAAATCAATAATTTGGCACAAAATATTGATGTAATTGATTTATTTATTTTCTACTAATGACATGGTTTGTAGCAACGGTCTGTTATACAGAAATAACAGACTCTAGAATGTTGTAACTGACCGATCAGAATCGAATATTCAAAAAAGTCGTGTAATAAGCAAAAAAATAACCACTTCAAACTGATGTATCTTTTTATAGCCATGAATTTATCATTAATATATAAGCATTAAAAGATAACTGTTGTTTTCAGACGTATAATAAAACATTTTAAAAGATGCCTAGGGCCTTTTTCCATGACGCAATGTATTGGATAATTAATTTGGTACCACGTGCTTTATGCTTAAGGTGGAAACTTACCTCATCCAGATGTTCAGCAGGTCAAACAGAAAAGGCAATTACTGGTTAGCAAAAAGACAACATCAGAGAATTTATTTGCTTTTATGAAAGGAAATAATCACACTATTTAATGTGCAAGTGATCTGTAATGGACGGTAGCCTCTGACTAATATGGTTGAAAGATGACCTGGGCCAACATTTATACATTTTACTTTATAGTACTTTATAGTACATTGTACTTTATAGTAGTATATCTGATTATTCACATTATTTAAAAGTTCCTCTTTCACTTTATGTATTGATTCCACTGATGTTTCTATGAACAGATATATTGAAAACCATAGCCCTATTAATATGTACTGAATATGAGATCAAGGATGTTAAACACCATTTGTGGTTAATTGGGTAGGAGCCGGGGTGGGATGAGAAAGTTTGTGCCCCTGCACTGATGTTATGCATGGTTTGGATTTATAAAAGGGATTGTGAGTAGGAGATGACATATACCATTTTATAAATCGGATTGTTTGTGCTTAAACGTGGAATCCATGCAAAGTTTTAGAAATGAGGTCCCAGAAAACTGGATCTGTACTTTTCCACTGGTCACTGGCCCAGTACCAAAGATTACTTGTATACTTTTTTGTTTGTTTGTTTGTTTCTAGCACCAACAGGACTGAATGGTTCTAGGGGTGGGAATAGAAGCACTATCCAATGCTTATTGGTTACACAATGTCTAAAACCAGGCTGGAGTCACACAAACAGTAGAAAAAAAAAACAAGAATTACAGAATCTGGTTTGTTTGATTTTTATGGCACAAAAGTGGCTTGAATGACTAGAAATTTGTTTTCTGATTTATGTGGGATGCGACTTCATGTACTTGATAACATCCTATATTTGTTTCATTATATAATTGACACAATTTACATTTTGTTACAGAATAAAAAGGAAAAAACAGGGATTCTGTCATGATTTGAGGGAATTTTGCTGGTATAATGTGGATCCACTTGTCTCCTTAGAGGGAAGTATCACTGCAATTCAATGCAAAATTATTCTGATTAATTACATTTATCCTATGGTAGTGGTGTCTTCCAGTATGACCACGCCCCATCCACATGAGGACTCATTGAATGGTTTGATGACGATGAAAATGATGGAAATCATATGCTATGGTCTTCACATTCACCAGATCTCATTCCAGCTGAACACCTATGAGTTTTTGGAGCGATGTATTACCCTGCACTCTCCACAACCACCATCATCAAAACACCAGCTGAGGGAATATCTTTTGGAAAAATAATGTTCATGCCTCCAGTACAGTTCCAGAAACTTGTCAATTCTATGCCAAGGCGCTTTGAAAATATTCTTGTGGTTTGTGATGGTCAAGCACCTTATTAAAACACTTTATGTTCATTTTTCCTTTAATTTGTCAACCAGGTAGTAGAACACAATTATCAAGAGGAACATGTAAAAATGATTGGAGGCATAGTCATGGTGGAGCTGGAGCAGGAAACAGGAAGCTAACAGGAAGGTTTGGGAAGATGTATTATCCATGAGAATTATTAAAGACCATCCACAGAGTTCCTAATGGACTCTACCTTCTTAAAAAACAGCCCATGTAGTATAAATCAATGTTGATTGAAAGCAGGCTAACTAATACTTGGATGATAACAGATGAGAGTGAGTAATAACATCTGTGTGTCAGTGTGTGCAGCGAGAGTTTTCCTATGTTCTTCAGGAACCAAGTACTTTGCAGCGTAATGCAATGTTTGTAAAACCTGCCAGTGACTTCAGATCTGAACGTATCTGGACACGTATTTTAAACTAGAGGTGTGTTGCTAGGCAACACCTCTTGAAAACCTTGTGTTTTCCCGAGTCTACGTGTCATTTTTAAAATGACAGTATCCAGAGCAGAGTATTTGAGTGTTTGTGTGGAGCGTGTGTGACTCCAGATGGTATGCAGTGGTTTTAGGCACTTAATATATACAGTCTCACCCTTGCTGCTGTTCCAAATAACGATGTAGGACAGAGAGTCCGTGTTCTGTTAGGTAGGCTGCCTTGTCATATTAACTTATGAATTGTGTGAAGCTTAAGCACAGTGAAGTGCAGGCCCACCCTAACCATCATCTCTAATCAGGGAACTGTTCTGTGTTTGTGCTCCATTATGGCTGTGTGTGTGTGTGTGTGTGTGTGTGTGTGTGTGTGTGTGTGTGTGTGTGTAGAGGTTTTCTCCATTCTCCTTTCTCAAAGACTAGCAGATGGCTTTGATTCCTAATCACAGCCATGCTGCTCAAGCACCAAATCTACACTGGAACAATACAGATGAGGGGGTTTATTCTCGGCCCTGTCCCAATTCTCTCACCTTATATCCCTTGTTTATCGTTATTATGTGAAAGCTCAGAGTTGAAAAGGGGATACACGTATGCCGAGTGGACTTTCTCTTCATAATCATTTCACTGCTGCTTAAGTAGTTGAAAAACCTGCTTGATTTGAAAAGCATTTGGTCTGTAAGATCTGCTTTTCAGCACCGGCTATGAGAACAGTCTGTATTTTTCCCAAATCTCCCAAATTGTTGTGCTCAGCATGACATAGACTATAATCGTGCATATTGTTATTTGGTGCTAGGTGATAAGCCTGCCAGATTTAGCATAGAACATCCTGAACGTCTCATATTTCTTTTCATGTATAACTGTTACAAGGGCTTATTGAGAATGGGGCAAAAAGCAAATCCCTGGGTGCTGCAGTCCTGAGGATGAAAGAACCTTGTGGATCAGAGGGGTTAACGGACAAGGATGGAAATCTTAAGCAAACAGGTTGGCCATTGCCAGGCATCCACATCTGAATTCCACACTGATGTGGAGAATTACATCTTAGAATACAACACTTATTGGGCTTTGGCACTGATTTACTGACTTACACTAACATGGGCAAACTTAAGAACACCTACAAAAACATGCAAACTGGATTACTAAAAGGATGTATAAAGGTTTGCGTCTGTCAATTAAGAAACTGGGCAGGTTGTACCTATGCAAATAGATGACTTTCGCACCCACAGTATGATTTACCACAGCCTGAAAGTCACGTCACTGCTTGTGTAAATTAAAGACCGAAAGACAGGTATTACATTTTTGGAGACCCATTTCCACTATTTGAAGACAAATTAAAATCATTAAGTTTGTCTAAATTATGCCGCAGTATCTCTAAACGATAAGACAGTTTCTCAAAATCATGACTAGTAAAGTGGTAGATGGTGATAAAGTTGGTTTCCATCCATTATCTATACCACTTATCCATCAGTGTTGAAGGTGGGCTGGAGTTAATCCTAGCTGACTTCAGGCGAGAGGCAAGGTACACCCTGGAAAAGTTGCCAGTCTATCGCAGCGTTAACACAGGGCTCCACACAGAAAGGCTCCAGTTGACTGTGACGTTCAAACCCAGAACTTTCTTACTGTGAGGCAACAGTGCTAACCACTGCGCCACTGTGCTGCCCAAAATTGGTTTCATATTAGTTATTTGCTGTACACTCACACCTCCTATGAAATCAGCATTCAAAGAGCCTGTGAAAAGGTTTTTATTCATGTATACTTGATGAACAGAACCTTTAATCAGCATTATACTTGAAGTACAATTATGCATACATGGGACAAGTTTTAGTTTTCCTCATCCAGAAGTCCCTTTAAGATCCAAACGTCACTACTATTGAGAATATTTAACACATTCAAAAGCCTTATTAGTAATAGTTTCCTCCCTCTACTTTGTGATGTGATTGCATAATTGTTGTTTGTAAATCACCCACAATACACCCACTAACTGCATGTGCAATGTATCAGACTATACACTTAAATTAACATCGTTTATTTAGGATCTTAGTAAATCAGAGCCTTTTTCTGGTATAGAGTACAACATTCAAAGACCATTATGGGTGTCACTGTTATCAGTAAAGAAACACAGATTTCTTCTGTTGGGGAGCAGGAAATTAATTCTTGTCAACTAGATAGTTCTTTCCTATTGCACAACAGGTACAATCCTGGGAATACATTCTTTCTTGAAAAATATTAAGCCAGACACCTCTGCAAGGCATAAGGCAACTAAACACCCTTGGAGGAGAGCACTAGCTGCCTATTTCAACAGACACCCATAATTGTCTAGAGATGTACTTATCAATATGGTCGAGACAAATGCAGTCCCTTCCACCCAGAGATCTTGGCCAATTATGCTCTCTTGGAGGATTGATTGTGGTATTGTCAGGATTGAAATCTCTTGACCATAGGATAATTATTAGACCACAGGTTCCCAACCATGGTCATGGAGTACCTGTGTCCTGTATGTTTTCCCTGCCCCAAACATGCCTGATTCAACTAATCAGCTAATTAACCTGAGTTGACGTGTGTATGTTAGAGCAGGGAAAACACTGATATGCGCAGGACAGTGGGTACTCCAGGAACAGAGTTGGTAACCTGTTGCTTAGACTGTTGCACCATTGGGGGTGAGAAGTGGAAGAAATTTTCCTATTCAGACAAATCCAGGTTTCTTTTGAATCATTCTGATAGAAGGCTCTGAACAGACACAAGCAGCACGGGTCCATAGAGTTTTCTGTTCACAGATTGCTGGTGGCAGTGTGATGCTGTGGGGAACATTTGCTGTTCTGAAGCCCAGAGGAAGCCATATGCTATTAAGTATGAAGGGTAGAATTAAAACCTGAAGCTGGTGCAGAAATCAAGGCCTTATTGCCTTGCTGTATTCCTCTGTCCTGAGAAGGGCTAGAGTTTTTTATTCCTGAATAAACATGGCATTAAATTTAGGCACCTTCCTGCACTAACTGGCACCCTACTACACACTGACCTTATAGTAGGTTTTTTGATTCAACACATCACCATCAATCTCGGATCTACCATCAAGGTCCACCAGTATCCTTGGAGGGACAAATGATGACCAGTTTGGCTTTACAGCCCACATCATGGTGATCTCTAGACCTTGCAATTTCAAGAAGCTCCCTGCAGAGGCTCTTGTCATCTCTTTGCTTGACCACAGCAACTATTTACTGACTGCCCTACCAATTTTTACTGTTAAGGTGAAAATGGTCCAAAACACAGTGGCGTGTCCGATCTTCAATTGACCAAAACATGCACTTCTCACTCCATAGTCTCATTGTATATACTCACATCAAGTTCAACCCCTTGATGCCTACAGAATAATTGATGGAAGTTCACCCACCCAAATGAAGCTACTAAACAGGGCCTAATTTCTGTCTCATTTGTTATTAGTGAGTGACAACATTTGAAAAGCCAGTGAAACTGTTTGTTTTTTTATACAATAATGGAAATAATTGCTCAGTTTTATTCAATCTGCAGCTTCCTTCACAGCCTGGAAGACCCAGATTGTTCTTACAGGAACACTTGAAAATTAGGTCGTTTTCATATATACAGTAATTCTTTTCATTGCAACCAAACTTCAGTGTACTTCGATTTTAAAACAAACTCAATTATCTTTCTGGTTCATTTAGAATTATTAAGCTTTCAGACTACTCCCAAAATAGGCACGCAGATCCAAAATTCCAATTGGATTAAAAAGGTGTATCCTTGACCTCATTTTATCATTTGTACACGTACTTATGCCCTCATTTTATCTGGCAAAGATTTAATGTGTAATTTGACATAATACTGCTGTCACCCATTTTCATTTCCTTTTCAGCAAACAGAAAAGTCATCTCTGTATGAAATTTTCATGAGTTGAATACGGTAGGTGTTTAATCCAGTGCTCCTTTTAATCATTGACTGTGGTCTCCCATTAGCAATAGCTGTTTTTACCTGTTTTTTTTTAAATTAATTAATTTATTTATTTTCATCAGTGAAGGAAAATTACAACTTATGTGTATAGAAAGCCTCGAGATTCTAAACTCTCATGCAAAACAAACTGTCCTCAATCCTGGTCCAGATGTTGTCTGAGTACAGTTCATTTGTAGGTTGTTTTTAGAGGGATTGTTTGGTTATCATGGTCACATAGTTATACACCATCAATTTAAGACTACATTTCATGCTGCAAGGGACACATTGTGAAAACTCTCTTAACACCTTCAGCACTCTCTTTCTATCTTTTTGAGTGTGTGCTTTTGTGGTAAGTTTTGTGCAAAGTTTTCTGCTTTTGTGGCAAAGTTATGTCTGTAGTGGTTTCACTCTAAAAATGCTGAGTTATTTTTACAGCTCAGTTGCTGGGTCAGGTAGTTTGGTCAACGTGATCCAAATTGGGTTGATAATGGGCAATGTAACAGGCTGGATTAAGGATGAGGACCTGAAAATGAACACATGTTGAGTCAAGATAAATTTTCTGATAAACTTTTGTCAAGACATAGCAGAAAGAAGAAGTGTTGCAGAAATTTATATTTCTGTAGACATTATCTAGGTAATAACTTTTTTAAACATGTAGTTTGGATTGATAGCCAATCTTAGCCTACTGACAAAAATGAACATTAAGGAGAAAATAAAGCTCAAATTAGTTTCTTGTAATTAATAAGACCAATTTTAAAGATTAGATCAAATTTGTACATACTTACATTTACAGTTTACATTAAGTTACCTGAGGTTCAGCTAACTATAAACATATGACTTCCAGGAAGTAAAAAATTACCTTGCGTTTACTCAGATTATCAGCTAGCACTGGAGTCGAGTTTATTCTAATCCTGCTTTTGATATTGATCACTCCCCATTCAAAAATACGTACGGATATGATAGAGTTATCATCTTTGAATTGCGTAAGACAGGTGGGGGGCTGCCTGAAGCCTCTTTTGTGCTGATATGAAACAAAAAGTCTGCTAACATGACATGAACAGTGTCACACTGTAACCATAACAACTTGAGTGTCTATAGCTCAGCAATGTAATCTTTTTTTAGCCGCAAGCTGGGTTCAAATATCAACCCATCATGCTGGGTCAACATCCTAACCCAACCTCACTGGGCTAACATGCTGGGTTAATCCATAACAGACACAACAATGAGTTTCCAAATTAACCCAAACTGGGTTATTTTAATCCAGCAAATTATAGAGTATATATTACTATAATATTGTTATTAATGTGTATTATTACCTCCGCCAACTTTGTTGGAGAAGGTTATGTTTTTGCCTCCGTTTGTTTGTTTGTTTG
>JAOTRR010000018.1:22749584-22760777 GCA_028570945.1 Gogo arcuatus | reverse complement strand
TGTGTGTGTGTGTGTGTGTGTGTGTGTGTGTGTGTGTGTGTGTGTGTAATTTAATAAAGAAAAATATATTGTCATTGAAAAAGTGAAGTATTCTGTTAGGAAATGTTTAACATTTATGGAAGGATTCTCCAGGCCGCTGTGGTATACTTGGAATAAAACACTTAAGTACATGCTGTTATAGGAAAATAATATATTGTTGTGTTTTATTCCTTAAAACACAACAACAGATTAAATTAAATTTCCACATTATTATTCATTCATTCAGACAAAATATTATTATTTTATAACTACTATGAGTCATTCAGTAACTACAGTGAAACTGATAGGAAAAGTCTGCAGTTACAAGAGTGAGGACTGTAAATCTGCACCCACTTGACTGTTCCTGACTGAAGACATTTTGTCAGGAAAAATCAGGCACTTCCTTTTTCTTGTTAAATTTTGTGCTCCTTTATTCAATTTTTCTTGCTCTCTCAATGTCTATAAATCCTTCTCTGAGAATTGAAATCATTTTACATTACATTACATGTATTCATTTAGCAGAGGCTTTTACCCTATGTCATAACAACCCATAAAGCAAGATTTGATCCAAGCCTTTTGCTTATAAAGGTGGTGACACTGAAGGGCTGCAGAGCCGAGTTTCCACCGTTTGGTCCAAGACAAGTTCAGGATAGTTGAAGGAAGAGCAGAGATCACTGGTGAGTGCTACATAAAAATGTTCAGTGATTGATGTACAGTTTCCACTGACTGTTACTAGGACACTGCTTGAGCAGCCAGCAGTCTCCAACATTTCCAGTTCCCTCAGGGGTCATCCTCCCCTGCTCAGCATGTAGCTGATATAGCACTTCCATCTTTCATCAAGGCTTCAGAGGTTGAGCGAAATTCTACTACTTGTATGAAACTAGGCTGTATTCTAGAGATAGAATATCACACCTCTTATTATGGATATTGTGGTTTATACTTGAATAACCCTGGCTTATGACTCAGTATTCCATCTTCACTGCTATAAGTTATTGTGGAAGTTACTGTGTCTGGCTCCTCTCAAGGTTTCCTCCTCATGTCATCTCAGGGAGTTTTTCCTTGCCACCATTGCCTCAGACTTGCTCATTATGGATAAATTTATAAATTTATGTTTAAAATTTACATCCGGAATTTATATATTTTTGTAAAGCTGCTTTGGTACAATGTCTATTGTTAAAAACGTAATACAAAGAAAATTGAATCGAGTTGAATTGAATTGAATTGAATTGAATTGAAACTCACTGACCGCTCAATATGGTCTTGGTCTTGACTGAGAGTTTGTAAAAAATAATATATGTATTGTCTCCTTTTTGCATACACAAAGTTTGACAAGAAATAATTCCTTTTCTGGAAAACATAGCCTAATCATTGGTGCAATGTATGAATTAAGGCAACTAGCTGAAGTAAAGACTTGGCCTCAAAAAAAAAAAACCCTGATAGTTTTTGGTCTCGATCTTGACTTGGGCTTGCTTTCATTTGGACTAGATCTTGACTTGGCCTCAACCACTTTAAGACAAGTCTTGATCTTGGCTAGTTCTGGTCTTGAATTTGCCTTGGACTTGACAATGGTGGTCTTGACTACAGCCCTAGTAAACAGACTGTGTAAAGACAAAAATATAATTTTAATGCTTTACATACAGCTTTGCTTTTTTCTGTGGCTGAATTTCCAGCGGATTTCTATTATACCCTATTTAGACTGCATATGCAGTGAATAGGAAGTAATTTGGGATTCAACCTCACTAAATGTTCATGGGGTATAAATGAAAAATGAAACAAATTTATACATTGATTCATTTAATTAAATATAAGGAGATTTTGCCCTTTATTTTGCTCTTTGTAGAATAGTTTTTCTCAATTGCTTTAAAGGGAGAACTATTGCAAAAATGAAAAAAGAAAACCCCTGAAAAATAGCTAAAAACATTTATTTTGCTGCTGCACTAGTATGAGAATAAGGAATACAAATCTGGACCTGCCAAAAGCTCCTGGGAGTTGAAATGGCTAAGACAGCTCGCTTTCCAGAAAGAGACAACAGTTTTACTGGCCCTCCTTTTAAATTGGCTATTAGTGAAAAATTCAATCACGCGAGCTAAGGATATGTTGGAAGTGTAGTTACAGTTGTCAGGTTGATGTTGAAAAGTTGGGCTGATTCGATTAAGATGTTCTGTACCAGATATTTCACTTCCAAATTTCCTCTTAAAAATCAATAACGTATATTTGTCTACAACATATCTGTCTCACAGTGTCAGGGTAATGGGTAGTTCACAGGGTGACAGTAAACAACTTCTAAAGTAATTACTACTCTGACAATTATGTTTCTGTAATCTAAAACCCTATCATCCGGAGGATAATGGATCATTGATACACCCCCAAGAAAAGCCCAGGGGTGACTCAGGGTCAGTAACACGTGGTGTATTAGAGTGACTTATAACAAAAAGGAGACTCAACAACATTGCCTTCATGCAATGACAATTCACCAGGTGTTTTCCATTTCTAGTATTGCAATGCATTGAGGGACATAAAACATACAAGATGTACTGTATACCTGTATACAACTCATATACAATATACGAGTGGAGACTTGGTTCCAAAAAGGGGCTGGACTCTGGCAGCACTAAAGGAAAGAAAGGAATAAAACAAAAGCAGTCTTCCCGATTGTCGATTTTTATACACGTTGACCTAGAAACAAAAATGAAACCAAAATGTCTAACTACCCCGGTCTTCCCTCACTAACATGAGTACAAGGAGTGGCACTCGCCTCTTCCCTAGCGTGTCTGTTAGTTTCCTAAGTGTTGTGCAATGTACAAGCATGCTCTTGCTTACCTGTCCAAGCCCTGGTAACCAACAAACAGCCCACACAAAGTGAGGACAAGGTGACAAACTCAACGAACCAAGGCATGAAACAATGGAGTGAGAACAAAACAAAGGCTGTAGTATGCAGCAACACAGTGCAGTTTGATTCTGAAGTGTATAAACAAAAAGTTCACAAAAACTAATAACAAGCAGATTTTAAAAAATATGCTGTTAGCTAACAAAGCAAAATAAATCTTTATTTAATATTTAATATTAATATCAAATATTTATAGAATGAGTCTCCAGTGTCAGCGCTTTGCAACATTCAGTAAGTTTTGCACCACAAGTAAGTCTTCAGGACAGAGGGATTTGTGGTTTTCTGTAACATGACAAGCTGTGTTTTGTTTTAGTGACTTCAAGAAAGAGGAAAATGACAGACTGGTTGAAGGAAGAATTATAACAGGAACTAACTTGTTTCACTTGTTCCATAGCATTAAATGTAACTATAAACAACATGTCACTGTTTAATAAGTAGAAAACATGTCATCACTGGCAAATTGGTGTGGTATAAGAGGAAAAAACAACTTAAGACAAGGGGTTATAGGAAAATAATCAACTTCTGGGTAACTAACTACTCCTGGCATCACACCGCCCTTTTTTTTGTAAACAGCACCTCCTGAGTGTTTTATGTTTTGTTTCGTTTATAGCACATGGAATTACTCTTTGAATATTGATATCATTAGAAGGATAAACATGTGGAAGATCTTACAGAGGGATGGGATATAAAGTGTTAGAGCATACGACTAGTAAAATCCCCCTTAACCTCACCTTCAATTCCACATTCGAAAAGTAAAGATTCCATGTCTTACAGAACTCACAGAAATGTCAGACTTAGAATTGTATTTCTTCCTAGGCACAACATAACCCTAGCTAAGTGGAGAAGAACTTCCCCTGCCATGGAACAGTATTATTAAAGAAAATGTAAATTGCCTCACTAGGGGAAGGAGCTTAGTAGCTGAGAAGTCACTTTTGTGTAATTCAAGTGATTAGGTCCTCTCAGATTAAATACTGAGGATCCATTATACTGCTACAGTTATTGGCATCACCACCGAATTAAATTATAAATGTATTAGCATGGCTTTATAATGGCAGTAAACAGCCCAAGGGAGCGCTCATTATATCAAGAAATAGACAAAATCAGTGCAAAGCTGAGTTACACACAGCTCTGTGTAATCGAAAGAACTGTACCGTATTCATTATGTTTTATTGGACAACAATAATTGGATTCAAGCAATTCAGATTGTTTGGGTTGCCAAAATATTGGTCACTACAGGACACGATGTGCTTAAAAAGAAGTTTGGTGGTTTACTTTGCCCAATAAAATTATTGAAGAATTTGCTACTAACTTATTATCGCTACATAATTAGCCTTATCTAATGGCGTAATTATCTAACAAGTCATTAGCCTGACTCTAATCAGGAATTTACACTTAGATTTCAAATGTTCTTGAGAAGTATGCCTCAGCTGTACTTTTCTCTGACTAATCTACAGTATTTTTAAACCACACAAATATTAATGTCACATCCCCTAAAGTTACATCTGATTAAAGTGCTTACTACATTATTTAATCAAATTTCAGTTGCAATCCATAGCGATGCTTCAAATATCAACACTAATGAATTATTTTGGAGCCAAAGGAAACTTTTAAAAGACATTTATATTGTAGTAAATGTACTCATGTGAGAGGGAAAATATTATCCCTTTGGAATTATGTGATCTAAAGTCATAATTGTAAATAAAAATGGTTTAAAAAAAAAAGTAGTTTTAACATTTATATTGTATCAATTGATTGATTGATTGATTTAAGCAAGTAAAGCCACTGATTTTAAGACAAGAAGGTGACTAGAGTGAGGAACTGACACACAATCACATGCAATCATGACCTACCTTGCCATATAAAAACACCCAGTTTTTGTTACCTGGGCTTTACAATAGATCTCAATAAGCAACACTGATCCAATGAGATTTCTGAGGACCTCTGAGAAAAAACTTATGGAAGTTATGGACAGATAGATTTCTACAGAACCTCCATCAGTGCACATTCAGATAGATAGTTAGAAGAAATTTTGCATCTTTGATTAAAAGTGACAGCTAAGGGCTTGGCAATTTAAATCAGGCATAGGAAAAACATGGAGTAAAACATTTCTTTCCTGTTTTTCCCATGTTTCCTAAACACCTGCCAACCTAAAAGTTGTGCAACAACAGTACTAGAGCAACATTTCATGAGGTAAAATAGAAAAAAAAACCCCAACATAACCAAACCCTCATCCAAACTGTAAAACATGATGATGGGAGTTTAATGATGTGGAGCTGCTTTGCTAATTAAGGCCCAGCTTAGAGCCAACTACAAAGTAGCTCCATCACAACCAATAGTTCTGACCTAGGCCTGATCCTAGGGGTAACTCCAGCGGTCTATCCTGATCTCAGGTTACTGTCAGTGTGGAGTTTTATCTGATTTAGTAACCTCCTTTTGATAAATGTGTTCTGGAAGAAAGAGAAATGATATGGCCTTTTTTTATATGGCCTATATTTCAGTTTAGATTTAGTGTACTGTACATTAGATATACAATAAAATATGAACAATATCACATCAAAATGTATTTAAATCTTGCATCTGATGTCATGCTCCAAGATGACAATTATGAATTAACCAAACTGCATACACAGTAATTAAATAAGGCTTTACATCGTGTAGATAAAGGTTTTAAATGCCTGTGCATAGCATTATGATGCTTCCAGGAACGTCACCAAAGATCTGTTAGGTTTTGTATGGGCATTTGGAATTCTGCCTTTGAGGATTTATTACCAAACCTAAATTATAATGCGCTGCCAAGCCTTGTGTCCCAGCAGGGGCTGTTTACCACTCAAATTCAGGAGCTTAAAATGGATCAAGGCGAGTGCTGGGTTTTATACGACACATGTCCTTCACCGTTCCTGGCATTCCTGGGCATGTGCAAACTGGAAATGGGAAGCTCTTTTAAGTACTTTAAACAATTTTTTATTGCAGCAGCTCAATGCAAAAAATCATGGAGATACAGCGCAAGAGCTTCAGTTAATATTCACATCATGGTGTTGGTGCCAGATAGGCTGGTTTGAATATTCCACAAACTGCTGATTTTTCATGCACAACAGTCTTTAGAGTTTACACAGAATGGCACTAAAAACAAACAAACAAAAAAACATCCAGTCAATGGCTTTTCACTTGCCTCGAGATTCGACATGTGCATTCTGAGATGCTTTTCTGTTTACTATGGTTGTAAAGAGTGCTTATTCGAGTTACCATAGACTTCCTGCCAGCTTGAACCAGTCTAGCCATTCTCCTCTGACCTCTCTCATCAACAAAGCATTTACCCACAAAACTCACTGGATTTTTAACAAAATTTTTTGCACCATTCATTCTGTGTAAACTCTAGAGACTGTTGTTTATAAAAATCTCAGGTTAGCATTTCCTGAAATACTTGAACCATCCCATCTGGCACCAACAACCATTCCATGGTCAAACTATGCTAGACATTACATTTTGTTCCTCATTCTGTTGTAAACATTAACTAAAGCTCTTAATTTGTATCTACATGATTTTATACATTGTTTTGCTGCCACATGATTGGCTGATTGGATAATTGCATGAATGAGCAGAGGTATAGGTGTACCCCTGTAAACATAAGCCCTTTGTGGCAGATTTGGCTCTGACTACAAGTCTTTGAGTTGATAAAGCCATCATTTCTTGAAGAAAATAACATCTGCTAAGGGTGTAATGATTTCAATACAGTAGCGAAAAACTGTAAAACTGAATGCTTAAAACAGTGTACTATCATTTCAAACAGTATTGGTAATATTCCCCAAATCTAATTTGCCATCTTTGTGGTGAACAATGTAAAATCTAGGCATCAGTGAGGGTATTATCACACGTGCTGAATGACTTTGGGCTGTTTTTTTTTTCTTAGTTGCTTAGAGGACTAATTCAAAAATAGGTCCAGGTATACTATAAATCTGTCAGTGCTTCATAACAGTAAGCATGTTTTTTTTTAATTCAGGAAAGACTTCAGGACAGGTGACTTTCCAATTCTTTCCATCCATCCATTACCTATACCACTTAATCTCTCAGGGTTACGGGGGAAGCTGGGGCCAATCCCAGCTGACTTCGGGCGAGAGGCAGGGTACACCCTGGGCAGGTCGCCAATCTATCGCAGGGCTAACACAGAGACAAACAACCATTCACGCTCACGCTCACATGTATGGGCAATTTAGAGTAGCCAGTTGACCTAATCTTCATGTCTTTGGACTGTGGGAGGGAACAGACACAGGGAGAACATGCAAACTCCACCCAGAAAGGCCCCAGTCGGCCACAAGGTTCAAACCCAGAATCCTCTTA
The DNA here is from genome assembly GCA_028570945.1 of Gogo arcuatus. NCBI lineage: Eukaryota > Metazoa > Chordata > Actinopteri > Siluriformes > Anchariidae > Gogo > Gogo arcuatus. The sequence continues at coordinate 22,753,537 of JAOTRR010000018.1, read as the reverse complement.
CTGTGAGGCGACAGGGCTAAGCACTGCACCACTGTGCCACCCAATTCTTTCCAGTTTTCTTTTCTAGTAACATGAAAAGCTTTGTTTTGTTTTTTTTCTTTAAATTATTAATTTCACCAGAAGTGGGCAGCACAGTGTTGCAGGGGTTATCATTGTCACCTCACAGCAAGAGGATTCTGTGTTCGAGCCTGGCGGCCAACTGGGGCCTTTCTGTGTGGAGTTTGCATGTTGTCCCCATGCCTGAGTGGGTTTCCTCCAGGTGCTCCGAATCCCTCCCACAGTCCAAAGACATGCAGATTAGGTAAAACACCCAGCCACTGGGGTTGCACAAAATCAGTGCATTCTTAGTGCTGGTCCCAGGCCCGGATAGATTGGGGAGGGTTGCGTCAGGAAGGGCATCTGGAGTAAAACCTACACAAAATCAAGTATGCGGATCATAAATTGGGACAGGATGGGTTGAAAGCTGATGATCCACTGTGGCGACCCCTAACGGGAGCAGCTGAAAGCAGAAGATTAACTCCACCAGAAATAAAAAATAAATAAAAAATAAAAAAGAGAGGCTGGTGAGGGGATGACTGTTTATAGCTGCTGAAACCTAAGATAACATTAAATGTCACTTATAAATTGATAAAAAAAAAAGTACAGCATGTCTTTCTGTAATTAATAATAAAATTATGAAGTGAAAGCAAATTTGCTGTTGTATAAGAGAAACCAAACAGTTCAGGACATGTATTTATAGGAAATTAATCCATTTTGGTCTGTACCACACAACCTGATAGTGGATTATTGTCCTGTAACAACAGGCCTTATTGTGCTTTATTCCTGACATAAATATGTCTAATTTTACCTGACTGTCTTCTGCTTGTGGTAAAGAAATGTCATCATGATTCTTTTCAGTTCAGCTCAGTGTAATTTTAGAAATATAAGTTCCAATATTTCTGTTTTTCTTTAGACCTCAAAGGTATTTACTAACATGCCTTGATTTTGTACTCACATATAACATTCCATTCCCTTTCCCATTATATATTACTAGCAATTTTATGTTTCTTCATCTGCCAACTTTTAATGGAGAAGTTTACTTCTAGTAACTTGCAACATTATAGTGAAGTAGCCAGATCGTCTTTTCTTTGGGCAGCATCTATAATTTAGTGGATGAGTGCAGCTTATAGCAGGTTAGAGCCACCACAGGCTTTGTTCTTATTGATTGTTTTGCTCAACAATCAGAGGCACAAAAATAGGAAGTTGTTGTAGAATAAGCTGTGTGTTGTATGACCACTTACAAATGCAGCGATGATTCCTATATTGTTTTATAACACACACTGAAAAAGTCTGTTTATGCATGAAAGGAGGTGATGTGAGGCAATGAACATAAAAAAATATTATGTTATAAAAGAACTTGATTTGTGAAAGAAGCTCACAATGGATATTACCCAAATCAAGCCTATTTAAAGTATCATTACTGTTATAATCTCAGTTATGCAATTTCCTGCTAATCTTCCACCATAGAGTGGCTCAACTCAGGTTGGATAGATTCTGATCTGATGATTATACCTGCTGTGAATGAAGTGACTGCTGAAGCTGCCTGTCAGCAGACAAGATCTCTTGCCCTTAGACAGCTTGTTAACTGTTGATTTTTCCCAGGTGTGTCGGTGCAGCTGGTCGAGGAAGACTCCACATAAGATGAGGAAGAGTAGGAGTGTGCTGAGTGTGTCGCCTTGTGAGGTGAGTAACACATGCTTTGTCAAAAGAACAAACTAATCCCAAAGATATGGAGAAGAAAGAGATGTTGTCACTAGGAGAAATTGTCCCCAGATTTGTATCTTCTTGACAAGACAAGGCAGATAAAGAGAATCCATACTGAGCAAGAATGACATGATCCTTGTACACTTCCTTTATCTCTCACTCTCATGTCTTTATCACACTTCTATTCAGAGTAGGCAGTCAGGCATCAGTACTGAACAGTGGAGTCAGCGCTGGGGCTGAAATAATATGTGGTTAGAAATCTGGTAACACTTTATAATAATAATTTATATGACATCTATGAACTTTTGCTAATCATAAACTGTTCTTGAACAAATTAAGTGCTCATAGTGAGGAGTTAATACTATTAATAATAAGTAATAATATAATTACAATTATTTAAATATAATTATTTAAATATAATTCTTATAATTCTTATATTATAATTGTAATTAATAATATAATAGTTAATAATATTGTTCACGTTGATATTAAGACGTCAGACATAACTACAGACTTGAACACTACTTGGCATTGGCTAGGGATTTTTCGCCTAGGAGTTTATTGAAAACGTTGTTTCTTAGTTACATGGAATGCTGAACTTGGCCTTGACATTTTTCTTGTGCGATATCAGCTCGAGCGAGGAGTGATATTAAATCATGCACCACTGTCTGACAGTTTGATGTAACAACAATATATCATGCTGAAATTCATGTTTTGGGCTGTAAATACATTAGAAACTATGGAATGCCATTTCAGGCATAAATATGCCTGCATGTATATGAGACTTAATTAATTAATTAGTAGTATGAATTCTACAAAAGGTTATTTTTGGATGGAGGACATCAGATGAGACAGGAGATTAATTGGAGACACTGTTTATCTTGAGGAGAAAGTATTTTATGGATACAATTATGAACAACATTTGCTTTCAGTATAGCAAATGAATGCTTGGTCAGCTTATCCTTCAAATTATGGGAGTGGTTTATTTACAGTATTGAATGTATTGAATTAACAAAAAAAGATGCTATTTTATAATTCAGCAAGCTAGTAGCCTACATCCCCCCAACACACACACATACACACACTACTATTTTGTGACCTTTGTTTAGTATCTCATGGATTCATTAATTTAGCATAATAAATTGACGGTGTACAATATAAGTACAATAGGACTAATAGGATGTGCTGGATCAAGTGTTATTTTAAAAGCTGGCAAATAGTAATAGGGGGAAGACATTTTGTTCAGTTAAAACAAATTTGCGGTGCTTAATGTGATATTTGCAACTGTTACAGTACATGTAGCAAAACTGGCAGAAGCTGTGTAACTCAGGTCTGAGTACGAGGAATGTTCCCTAGGTAAATATTGACGTAATTTCTGAACTTGCCAGCTCAGAATATGGCCCAAAAATAATAAAATCAGTATGTGTGTGTGGGGGGGGCGGGGGTCTTTGTGGTAGTAAGATACATACAGTACATGCAGCATGCATACATAACCTTCCCAACACAAACAAAAACCTTCCATTATGTACTTGACCATTGTCCAATGTCGCAGTGACGTCCTCACCCTGTTCCCTGTTCCGTAATCTCACACATGACAGTATAACAGGTAAGGAGCTGAAGAATATTCAAAGCTCTATCAGTACATGTGTTACATTATGAGTTTCCATCCTCCAAGGTTACTCTGCTTACACTTATCTGAATGATTTGCCGCTTAGGGTCTGTCAGTGGCAGGTTGCCATAGTAACGCACCACCTCTCCCTACAGTTTTTGGCTCAATAGCACATATACACTTTTAGCACCTTAAGAAAAAATACCCCTGCATGGTGCCCTGATTCTGTAGCAGCAGCGGTTTTCTTGTTGTCCTCTCTTTGTATTAAGTAATTCTTGGTTCTGATCAGATCTTGAACCTGTTGTGGTACTAGACAATATAATAGAGTGGGTTTTGTGACCTATGTTATGGCCATAAACCTAGAAAAGTGCAGCACAATTGTAAAAAGGATTGGGGTTTAGAATGATACATTATTAAGAGGTGTGGTTAGACGATATCCAATCAGCTCTTCTTACTTTCTTTATGTGTGTCAGCGGCTCTTCGTTGTGATGCTTTTGTAATTGTCATATAATTGAGGGTTGTTGGCGGATGTAATTGCAGAAAGGCGTTTATTTAGCAAACAAACAAGCATACATATAAACCAAATCAGCGGGCAAACTCG
>JAOTRR010000018.1:22697339-22709319 GCA_028570945.1 Gogo arcuatus | reverse complement strand
ACACACACACACACACACACACACACACACACACACACACACACACAAAATGTAGTCATTCAATGCACAGACACCACCTGAAGGTCACAGTTCTGTGTGTGTATAGTGGAATTTCCCTAACAAAGGAGTGCTAATGTAAATGTTCCAGATAATGGTACAAAAGACTCATGGTCCCTTCATCATCAAAGCTTCCTGAGATAAAAAAGGGAATAGAGAAAGCATCATTCACACATGCTTTAATGATGCAAATATCTATTATAATTAATATTGTTTCAGTTTTAGAATAGTGTTTGTGTTTTATGATTTGGGCTACAGAGAATATTTAGCATAGTCTTTGAATTTAAGCTAGCAGCCTTGGTGGATGTGTATTAGTCATTGACATTATTTTGGCTAACCAACCTATTAACAAGTAGTATAAGTAGCTGACATTGTAAGAATTAACCTTTTCCTAGCTAATATTCCAACATACTAGGGGTGTAAAATAATGCCATTATCTGTATTTGCATTTAACTATTTTCCACTGTTTGCATTTAAACCTGAAGTGGGCATGGCCTAAAATTAAATTTTTTTATTCTTTTCCTTTGTTTTTAATTAAATATGAACCATACAACATGCTCCCAGAAACACTAGAAAACACTGGAAAAAAAATTGAGGTAAAAATGCAAGCACTGTCAGCATGGTTTATGAATTTGGGCTCTGACAGTTCCTCAACCTCAGCTACATCAATCAAGTTCACTGGTCTCAGTGAACACAATGAACACTTTTATTACATCCTCCTCATGTAGCACTTTTATTTGTGCCTACCTGAGATATTCTACATATTTTTTCCAACTCATACCATATTTTAAACGACTACAACCTTGACCACCCCATTACTAAAGTTGCTGTAAATGCATCATGCAGTTCCAGGCTTTGTTTGCTCAGGGAGTTTCACACCAGACCACTCGCTTGACCCTGCATGAAAGTAAGAGTCTGCTGCTTATTAATTGCATCCAGTGAGATGAGATCCCAGTCCCGAATAATTCATATCCAGTTACATCCCTACAACCAACTGTACTCATCAATGTACTTATCACACTAATTCTACCTAAATAATTTAGCTATCTTACATTCAGCCATGTGCTGTGACTATGCATATTAGTATAATGTTTTATTTGTAAATCCTTATTTACACATGAACCGCTTTACTAAACACCTTATTTGGTATTGAGTCTCTCCTTGTCACTCACAGCTACACATCCATCCACATGGTCTTTGAGGTATTCCTTATATACTTATTAGAATGTGTCTTCAGTGAGCAATAGATTCCGATGCCATCATTATTACTCCACAAACATGAAGAAGGAAAAGGGGATTTAAGCTGGATGTGGGTGCATACTTGCCTGAACATCTGCTTCTGCGTGGGTGGTTTGCTCAGCCTCAGTGGACACTGGACAATCAGAGTGTCCTTCAAAAAGCTTAACATCATGATGAAAACAAAGTCTCTGAATTGTAATCCTTTCTCTGCTGAGGAGAGACATAAGAGAGATGAGTAGAGAGAAGGAGAAGCAAAGAGAAAGACTTTTTATTGATGGATGGGCAAATGAGGAAGCTTTCTGTCAGCAAGTGTGTTGTTATTAGGTCTAGCTCTGTGGGACTGTATTCCTTATTCCAGGTTGTATTTGTTCCAGGCTTTGCTATAATGATAAGGTTTTGAACATTGTGTAAAAGTCCTGTACATTAGGAACAGTGTACATGCCTCTTCCACAAAATGTCCAAGCACAGTAATGTTGACTGGATAGGGGAAAATGAAAAGGTTATATGTACGGATGTTCTAGGTGCTGATACTGGCCTGACATGCTGGATCAGTACTAACAGAAAGAGGCAGTTTGATTGACATGGCAGATGTCCAACCAGCCTATCAGATTGCAACTTTTAAGATCCTGAAGACTGTGGCCAGAAAATGGACAAAAGATATCCAACATTCTGTATCCTGTGGACAGAGAGTCTGAGGATGAGTCTAATATCAACCTGATACCCATACGCAGTAGTGGAATTTATGCCATGAATACGTGTTGTTTTAACTGATATTACACACGTCCTGTGTGCTAGCACAAGTCACAAACATCACACCTTTAATGTTTCACATTAACAACAGAAGCTTGCAGAGAATATGGTCAGTTATGTAGAAAACAGCTAATACACTACAAAAACTGATATCCTAGCAAGTGAAAATATCTTGAATAGAGCCAAATTTATTTAGTATTTCATATTACAAGATTACAACAAACCAAATATAAGATTAATTAAACCTACACTATTTCTAGACATTTTTATGAATTTCAAGCTTGCAGTAGTCTGTTGTATTGGCTGATAATTTTGCTCATTTTAAGCACTGATTTCTAGAAAGAAGCAAATTTATCTACCAATAGAACAAGAAAATGTAAAGCTTGAAATGAGTAAAAATGTCTAGAAACAGGTTTAATAATCCTATATTTAGTTAATTGTAATCTTATAATAGGAAATACTAGATAAATCTTGACTATATTCAAGATATGTTCACTTGCCAAGTCATTTTTTGCAGTGTACCAAGAGCTCTGATATTGGTGCCATTATATATATCTGTATGCTGTATGTAGATATACTGTATATAATCATTGTTGGCCTTTATCTTACCAGCAGTAACACAATCAAAACTATACGGGCACTCAGAGAGTGCAGACCTCCACCAGCGACAATATTTGACTCTTTTATGATATGCAAATCTGCAACCGCAACCACTTTGTAGTACATGTCTGGATTTATTTCCAAAGGTTTTAGAATTATGTGCCTACATGTGTATCCCAGAAGATTACTGGTACCCATGAATGTGGATTGTGATATGGAGTCATCATATTTCTACACTGACTATGGCTACAGGAGCAGCCATGGCCTGAAGGCTAGAGAAGCAGCCTTGGGTCTGAAGGGTCACTGGTTCAATTCCTGGGACCAGCAGGAAAAATGTAAGGGGAGTGAGTGAATGAACAACACTTTCCCCTCCCTCTGTGCCCTTGAGCAAGGCACCTATCCCCAGGTGCTGTAGCATAGCTGCCCACTGCTCTGGGTGTGTGTGTGTGTGCTCATTGCTCACTTGTGTGTGTGTGTGTTCACTGCTTCAGATGGGTTAAATGCAGAGGAGGGATTTTGCTGTGCATGTGACAAAAATAAAGGCTTCTTCTTTTGAACTTTACTTCCATCTACTGAATTTTAAGATGTATGGCATTGTTGAGCGCAGATTTCTGCCAAGTTCAAATGAAACTAAATTTGTGACTCAGATCTGCTCCAAAATTGGATGGGTTCTTCCTTGGCCCATGCTACACCCTTCCACCAAGTTTCATGGAAATCCCATGGAATGTTTTTTCCCCCATTGTAAGCGCGACCTTGGGATTGTGAAAGTCGCTATATAAATGCGACTTATTATTTTTAATACGAGTTTGTAGGTTTTGCAAAATCCTGCTTACAGCCAGACAAACAGACAGAGAAACAAACCGCACCGAAAACATAACCTCCTTGGTGGAGGTAATTATGATTTTTGGCTTCCTCTATAAATGAAACTTTATTAACTGTAATATCGATTAATTTTGAGACATTTAAATCTGACATTAATTCACAGTTTCTTCATTCATATGATTTAACTGTCTTTTTCATTACGTATTAAAGAGAGGTGATATATTTCTTGGTATGTTTATTATCTCTATATGGCATATAGTATCATTTTAAAAATATAAATCATTACAGTTTTAGTTTGATTACAGCTTATAGGCTTATAATGTAAAATGCAATAAATCAGTGATCAAATGCAGTAAAAGGATTTTGTTCCTAAACTGCCTGAATAATTGTAATAAGTAATTATAATTTCAATACTGAACAAAACAGTTTTATTGAATACCATGCAGCCGTAGAGAGATAGAGAATATACAGTATGTGTCTGTATTTCATGGTTCATCAGCTTTATTTTGTGGAAGACCTCAGCGGTTGTGGGAGCATGCAGATATATTCTGAGCTCATTAGTTTGGATGATTTTCTCCCAGGCTCACGTCCTCCCGCTTGCTTTTTTTTAAACTTTATTTCAATGAAACGTCTTTGGTCTTCTTTAGCTTCTTTGGTTCTCACTGGAGATCTTTGTATAGCAATAATCTGTCCATCATTTTATACTATTTCTTTTCTGAGAGGATTTTTGTGCAATTTGACTCTGACATATAAAGACTAAAGGTTTTAGGTTTTTGAATGAAAGATTGTAGAGTGCAATGTCATCGTATGACCCGCGGCATATGATGTCGCATAACTGACACCACACACATGCCTACTTTGCATGCAGGATGGTACTTGGTGGTATAAGCTAGCACTTCGTGTGTGTGTGTGTGTGTGTGTGTGTATTAGTCTTTATCCTGATGATGTGGTGCAGCATCCTGACATGCTGCAGTGTTCAGATAATATACAATAGCGCCTCATCAAGGCCTATTTAAATCCTCGTTAAATTGCTGCTGTAACTTTTCACATCTCTAATCACAGCTGCACACTGCGTACGTGTGTGTATGTGTGTATGTGCAGTACATGTTCATGCCCTGACGTGACTTATTGAGCCTGTCATAGTATAAGTGAATGCAATTGTGAAACAGCCACTAGCAGAGGGTGCTGTGTTATACAATCTCACCGTGTTAGTGAGCAATCACACATAATGATTCAGCTCTTATGGGATAAGTGAGTTAACTGTGCATAGAAGGATAATGTAGAAAGTGCAATCCTGACACTAGGGAGGAGAGGAATGGAACTGTGCTGCAGAGAAAGAGAGCATTTATTATTCATTCTGCTTCAAACGTTCTTCATATACACTATATGGCCAAAAGTATGTGGACACCAGACTACCATACCTATATGTGGTTCTTCTTCAAATAGTTGCCACAAAGTTGGAAGCCCACAATTGTATAGAATGTCTTTCGATGCTGTAGCATTACAATTTCACTTTACTGGAACTAAAAGGCCCTAACATGTTGCAGCAAGACGATGCCCCTGTGCCCCAAAGCAAGCTCCATGAAGACAATGGTTTGCCAAGGTTGGAGTGGAAGAACTCAAGTGGCCTGCACAGAGCCCTGACCTCAACCCCACTGAACACCTTTGGGATGACTTAGAATGCTGACTTCACCCAACATCAGTGCCTGACTTCACTAATGCTGTTGTGGCTGAATGAATCCCCAAAATTCCCACAACCATGCTCCAAAATCTAGTGGAAAGCCCTCCCAGAAGAATGGAGGATACTGTAACAGTAAAGGTGGACTAAATCTGGAATGTGATGTTCAAAAAGCAGATGAGTGTTATGGTCATATAGTTTATGTGTGGATGTCTGGGAAAACCTGTTGGATGATGTTGTAGCTAAATTCTTGTAAACAACCAATAAAATAAATTGTGTTTATATGCCTATAACATACTTTAACCCCTCCATAAATGTATTTCTCCAAAATGATGTGAAGATGTTTTTATTTACTTTTTAACCTTGCCTTAGCTATCTTCATGCAAATCATGTGATGTAAGGAGCTAGTTTAACAAATCAGTCTGTCTTGCTAAAGATGTCTAAAACCATGGTAGCTAAGTATGATTTCATTGGATAGCTATTTGCTCTAGCGAAATGAACATAAACCTAATCAGTCCGGTTTATAATCTGATACTGGCTGTCAAAATGTCCGCAATGCTCCTACGTTGCAGTCAGAACGAAATCTTTAAATGCAGTTTTTTCCCTTTTGACTTTTGACCGTAGCCAGACATTAAAATGCTATAAAATGCAAAAGGGAAACATATTCCTGTTCAGGAAAGTCTGTCTTTTTCACAACTGCGTATAGATGTCAAAAATTCAGACCAGCTGTTCTGTAAAAGGGACCGAATTTAACTCAGACCTTTCAAATTGTCAAATTATGCATAACAGCATTAAAACCTGTTTCCACCTGACAGGAAGAATGTATAAGAAGGGTCTAAATATGCAACACCAGTGAGACCTGTGGAAGCTGCCCAGCTCCAGACTGTGTGTTAGAGATAATAAATCATCACTTTGCTTCTGTTTTAATTGGTCTGCCAGATTCAATTATACAAGGCTACAGACCGCTGCATCTGTGGGAGTGGGCGCCCAACCATGAAGGAGAAATGTGTATGTACTTTTCCACAACTGTCTTATATCACTGTATGCAAGATATAATTATGTAATTACCTTTAACCCTTGCTAACATCGGGAGAGGTTACATGGTGAACAACTGCATTTTCATTGGTTGATGAAATGTATATTCAAATGTATGTATATAAAGTCATCATTAAAAGTGGTCTCTTAATTTTCTCCATAGCTGTATTTTGTTCAGAGGTGTAACTCAGGTTAGATCCAATGACTTTATTGTGGTTAAAATCTGTAGCAGAGCAAAATACTAATTCACATCCATAGAAATATCTGTGTATGGCCCAAGTAAGATCCCCATCGGACGTAAAAGGCACACACCTCGACTTCATTTGTTTGTTGTGTAGCAAGAAAGTCAGAGCTAATCAATTTGCATAAAATATGTAATAAATAATATTACAAATTTCTACCATCATACCAACCATGCATTCATCATCAGACCTACAATACAGACTGACAATAAGCCTTAGTTGTTAGGAACATATACAATAATTAGAGGTTTATGTTAATACGTTAAATCTGTTGTGAGAAACCGTCTGCCATTTGGTTTGTTTGTTTTCGTTAGATCTAGACATTCTGGCTAATAGCAGTGTTGTGACTAGAAGATTCATCCATAGGGTTGCACGAACAGCGTCTAAAGCCTGTCAGTAGTCTCTCTGTCCCCAGGGATGCATCGGTTAGAGATATGGTACTGACACTCAGAGATTTATTCTCCTCACACGCACAGACACACACACACACGTAATCCATTACCATGGCGACAGGCTGGACCAGTGCGTCTGGGCAGTGGTGTGACTGTTACAGGGGTGGGGTTCATTAAAAACAAAATGGCACATTGCTGAAAATCGGTAAAGGTCCTGGAAATAAATAAATTCTAAGGATATACGTACTCAATATTAAGACCATGCACTAGATTGTATAAATACTTGGACTTGGGCTAATGTCTGGCTGCTGTCTGATTTCATGTCTTGTTGTTTTCTACTTCACATGTCGACTCATGATCCAGATATAAGAATGCTCTTTAACACCACCCTCCACACTCAGCTCGGCTCTCCCACTACACCTGCCCAGCTGGGTTAAGGCTGAATGTCTCCATTCTCAGCTCAATTGATAGAGTAATGAGTAATGTGTTGGAGAAGGAGGAAGGCTAAAATGCTTTTTTTTAAAAATATTTTGCCCCATTTTCTCCAAATTTGGTCACCCACGAGCTAGTTCTCTCCATCACACAACAGATACCAACAGGTGTAGATGAAGGCACATGCTTCCTTAAAGACACCTAAAGCCAGTCACCACATGTTTTTCAGACTGCTGCTCATGCTACATCAAAGGGCTGCTGAGGACACTCAGAGAAAAGAGCTATCTGCTCTCTTCTGCATACATAAGCTCATAGATGACCAAAATTGGCTAGTACCACTCTGATTGACAGGGGAGACATCCCTCCCACCCAGAGAGCATGGCCAGATTTTTTCTCAGCCACAGATAGTTGTGGCATGTTAAGGATTCGAACAGACTGTGACTATTGATGACTGGAGTTTGAGAATTCTGGTTTATTTTGGATCCTAGCCCAAAAGCACAACTGTACTTCTACTTGAATTTTGGGGAACTCTTGCATAATCCATTAAGGCCATGAACGTTTATGGGTGTAACAAGATGTCACTGAGATCTTTAAAACACCTGCTTCATAGCAGATGGTACTGCAGTACTTTGTCTCAGCCCAAGAAAGAAGCTAGAGCAGGTTGCAGTCATGTTTTGCCCCATGCTGCTATGTAGGGCATGTCGTTCAAAGCCACCTTGCCCCTAGTGTCCCAGGGCCTCTGAGGAAAGTGGTTATGCCCACGCCACACATGGTCACAGCCTTGCCAATTGCTGCCATCTGTCCCATCATGTTCTCACTGTTCCTGATCAGAGAGACAGAGTGAGAGGGAAAGAGGGAGCATTTGGTAGTGAGAAAAACAACACATGCAACACACATGTCTGTTGCCCACTTATACATGAAGTGAGATGAAAATGGAACAAAATTGATTAGGGTAAATCTATGAGAAATAATAATATTTGGCACTTAAAACGTGAAGATGTTCTCAGTGATAGTCTTTAGAGACCCAAAGGTGGCTCTGTACTAGTGATGTAGCATGTAAGCCTGAGTTACAGTATCCAAGAATGCAATTTGGACTTAAGTAATAAGTTGTAAGTCTTTACTTGTACTCATGTATCTATGACATGAGACTTAAACTTGGATTTGTCTTGTATGTGAGGGCAAACTGACCTGAATTTAACATGGGAATGAGAACTGCTGCCTTACAATCTGACTTGGACTTGAGAAATCCTATCTTGAGCCTTGATTTAGATTTGAGAACTCCTGACTTAAGACTTGTCCTGGACTTGAGAGCTACCTTGAGCTGTCTTGAGACTCAACTTTGACTTATAAACTCCTGACTTTGTTTATAGAAGGCTTTGGATTTGATTTGGATGTGACGATGAGATGACTTAGATTTATCATGGACTTGAGAACTGCTGATCTGAGATCTGATTTGGACATCAGAAGCCCTAACTTAACACTCAACTTGGACTTTAGAATTCCCGACTTGAGACTCTACTTGTACTAGAGACTTAGGACTTGACTAGGACATAAAGGACTGCTGATTTGAGACCTGTCTTGAACTTGAGACCTCCTGACTCAAATTGGATGTAAGAAATTTTCAGCCTGAGCTTTGATTTGAATTTGAGAACTCCTGACTTGGGACTTGAGAAATTTTGACTTGGGACTTGCCATGGACTTGAAAACTCCTGACTTAGGACTCAACTTAGACTTGAGACTTAAAGTGGTTTGAGTAGGACACATACAGTACAGAAAATGTAAGAACCCAAAATGCCAATTCAAATCATCCATCCATCCATTATCTATAATGCTTATTCGTCAGGGTCATAGTGGAAACTGGAGCCAATCCCAGCTGACTTCGGGTGAGAGGCGGGGTACACCCTGGACAGGTCGCAGATTTATTGCAGGGCTAACACACAGACGAACAACCATTCACACCTATGGGCAATTTAGAGTAGCCTTAGAGTAGTTGACCTAATACACCTATCTTTGGAGTGTGGAAGGAAACCAGAGCACCCAGAGGAAACCCACACAGGCACTGGGAGAACATGCAAACTCCACACAGAAAGGCTCCAGTTGGCTGCGAGGTTTAAACCCAAAACCTTATTTCTGTGAGGTGACAGTGCTAACCACTGCACCACCGTGCCACCCTTCAATCATGATCATTTTATTCATCTATTTTGTATCAAGCCCTGATGGCACTCAACTAAGTAGACAATCACCAATTTCTGCCAGATTCACAGTTAGCAGTTTTGGCCAGTTTCACCCAGATATCATCCTCTCTCATTTCTCTTCGTGGATTGTAACTTAACTCAAGTTTGAGCTCTTATAATAGAGAAGGTAAGATGAACTAACTGGGATCTAACATAGCTCCTCTGCCAACCAAGCCATAAAACCACAAAGAGCTCAGAGTGGCTATTGTTAAGGCCCTATTACTTATGGCAAAGCTATCTATTTCCCCCTCTCCCTCTGGAATGAAGTGATGAGCTTTCAATTAATGGACACTTCTGGTGCCTTTCAGAAATTACCAACTCTTTTTTTTTTTTTTATCACATAAGGAGCTTCAGGGCCCAATTGACTTTTCCGCAGCTCAGCAGCTGGTGTGATTTCATCAGCTCTAAATGGGTCAGCTGTAAATTCAAGTGAGACTTTCTTTTCAGTTTGACGATATAATGGTGCTGACATGTGCATGTCTCTAAACACCCAGCCTCAATTTCAAGATGACAGGCTCTCTGTGCCACCAAAGTGGAATGTTTCCTCTTTTAAGTTAGGGAAGTGTTTTTAAATACTTCATTCATGTTCATACACTGAACATGAATCAAACCTTTTCAGCCTATTATGAAGGGCACTTGGTCCACTCAAATCCAGAGTAAAATGGTGCCTAATCTAGATCTCATTAGAGTGAGTACCTCACTGTAAAATCAAAATATTGAATGATGGAAACCTATAGCTAAGATTATTAAATGTTGGCTCATCATAGAGGAGTTTTATGTATTATTTTGCAAGTGCTGCCTTTCTTTCTGTTCGGTTATTTTTGAAGTTGAAATTCTTCTTTATTCAGTCTCCTGGTGCCATGTCCTCTGAATAAAATGTTTATGTGACCCTAAACAATATCTAAACCAGTTAAATACCAGAATTTGCCCTTGACACATTCAAGGTGCTTTGCATTAAAAGTAGCCATTGATAAAATAGAGATGCCATGGTTACAGAGAAACAAACAAATCCAACCTCACTATGCACACACACACACACAATTGCTATACTTCTTACCAGTGATTAAAGCTGTGAGTTCTGGCAGGGTTAGGGTTCTCTGGCAGCTCTGTGCTAATGATTAGAAGAAGTCCTCTTCAACAGCTTGACTTTTCACTGAATGATATAATTAACAGTTTAGTAAACTGTTTTGTGGATGTTTTGGTGAATACTGGTCAGACACTGGTTGTACACCATTGTGTGGTCACATTTAGCAAAATGTGAATTATTTTAACAAGGTTAAAGGTTTGAATTAAGATGGTTTAGGGCAAAGGTGGGCTTGATCAGAGTGACATTAATGTTTAATAGTTTAAAGGGGTCCAGTCAGAGACACCAGATTCATTCTACTTCATTCTGAAATGTGACCCTCTAGGACAGGACTTCAGCACCCCTGATTTAAAGAAAGTCTCACTTTTGTTCAAGTACAGTCCATGAAAAGAGTGCATCCTTTTCTGCACTTAATAACTGATACTGCAAAAGCTTTTCACGTAACAGAAAAAAAATTGTTCCAATTTTACTTTCCCCATGGCAGTGTGAACACTTCACAATTTTGGGACTTGTTAAACCTCAGTCCTTTCGCAGCTCTAAAGAGCAAGGAGAAAATAAATCTTTGCAAGTTCTTTTTTTTTTCAGAGACAGATTCTGTACAATTTTAGAACAGCGATACTTTTGCAGGCCTCGACAATGACAGATCGCCAGATTATCTGTGTTTTCTTCATTATGAGTCAGGGTTTAGTTTCTATAGAGCTGTGTTTTGATCTTTCAGTTAATTTAGAAAGCCAAGCTCCAGGAGACGAGACCCACGCGACAGGAGGTAAATGCAGGCTCTCAGTGACAATGCGGCAGGTAAACTGAACCCTCACACAAACGCTCCCCAGATAAAAGACTCACGTCACCAGTGATGTCATTAGAGGACCAAATGCAGGGTCATGTGGGTCAGTGTTGGCTTTTCTGAATGGACTGCTGTTGTGGGGAAAGGCTGAGGGTTTCTTTTGATTTTTCTAAAATCCAAATTTTTTCAGGAGAAAAATCCTTTTTTATTCTAAATTAAAATATGACTGCAAAGGTTTTTTACAGTTAAAATATTGATTGGGAGTCAGCATTTGCAGAGCCGATTCTTCATTTATACAGAGTATAAAGCTCTATTTGTTAAAGTAGTCATGATTTCCGGCCTTCTGCAAGCTCAACTCAAGTACACAAAAAGGAATGGCTCAGTATAAATTTTCCTCACAAGCATTGTAATGCATTTTATATTACTAGCATAGACTGTAGAAGTTTAGTGTTAATATGGACCCTCTATATGCACTCTAAACATGCAGGTGATATTTCCGTTAGAGTTTCTATGTGTGTATTTGTCACGTCCCAGACCTGTATATATAAGACTCTCAATTATATTCATTCTATATTTTTATATATATAGGATATTACACGGTGGCGCGAAGATATGAAGTTTATCTTTGAGT
>JAOTRR010000018.1:22536426-22548716 GCA_028570945.1 Gogo arcuatus | reverse complement strand
AAATAAATAAATAGATAAAAAGATAGAAATCTGAAATATACAGTTGAAAAACAGATATTTTTAAAGTGTATATGCATGGGTTATTTAGAAGCTACCTACATAAGCTGTGAGGTTGCGTGGTGTTATTTATTTTATTTTATTTTTGACCCCAGAGCCACTTCTAATCTACAAATACAGATGAGTTGTATATGTCAAATAAAAAAGTATCTAAATTTTAGCGCTCTAAAAAAAAGACTAACCAACCTTCACATGCTTGCGTACAAGTTTCACATTTGAACACCAACGTACACTAGTACTGAGACATTACTCAAAATTTCTCAAAACAGAGCAGTGTTTTCACTTTTCCCACAATAAAAATAGAAGATAAGCCAGTCAACATATGAATCCATTTCATATTAGTTATCTTGTTGCTGATGCTCTCGACTCAGCTTGATTTTCTCTCACTGACATGGTGGCCTCACTTTCTGCCAAAGTAAATGATGTTTTGAGTTTATTAATGTGATTAAAAAAAACAGTGTATATTTGACTTAGCTAGCATTAGACAAGCATACACTGTATGGCCAAAGGTTTGTGAACACCTGACCATCACACCTGTATATGCTTTTTGAACATCTAATTCTAGATATAGTCCTCCTTTGCTGGTATAATAACCTCTACTCTTATGGGAAGGCTTGCCATTAGTTTTTGGAACATGGCTGTGGGGATTTGTGCTCATTTAGCCACAAGAGCATTAGTGAGATCAGGCACTGATGTCAGGTGAGAAGGCTCAGGATGCAGTTTATGTTCCAGTTCATCCAAAATGGGTTCAGTTTGGTTGAGGTCAGGGTTCCGTGAAGAACACTCAAGTTCTTCCACTCCAGCTTTGTCAAACCATGTCTTTTATGGACCTTGCTTTGTGCACCGGGGCATTGTCATGCTGGAACAGGTTTGGGCCCCTTAGTTCCAGTTAAGGGAAATTCTTACGAGTGTGATGATCAGGTGTCCACTTACTTTTGGCTGTATAGTGTAGTTTTCGGCCGAAAAAGGTTTAACGTTTTGATTCAAACAGAAGATTAAAGAAGCCTACAATGAATTAGATGCTGATCAGTGATCAAACAGTTTGAGCAACAAAGCAAATGTGAAAAATACTGGTCGTGTGGGCCCATGTCATGGTTTCTACAGGAGATATTAGACAGGCATATATAACCTACATCAAAAATGGATTGTTTTTTTTTTTTACTGTTTGCTGCGTTTTTACTCCCCCTCCTTCTTTTACACTCCGTCCTTTCCATGGGATTAAGTTTTATATGCCTTTTTGGGGTTGGCAAGTCTGCAAGCAATTCACTTGCATCTGTAAACATATTCCGTCACAGCGACAGACCTTCCCACTTTGATTGTTGGTCTGGAACAGAATTATTGGAGTGCTTAAGCAAAGAAGGGTGCATGTAATTTTGCCTTGATATTTGGCTTCCTAATGATTGGGACAGTGCTTATCTTAGGAATGCACAAAATGCTGCCTACCTAGGAAGCTGCCTTCTGATTAGAACAAACTTCACGCTTCCTTTTATATTTTATAAATATCAAGCTATATAGCGCTTGCAGATCATAATAAAGCAAACATTTATTAATTTTTTGAAAACTTGAGGTCAAACGAGTCTTTTTCACAGCATGATTGACTCTGATGGTGCACTTGAGATGAGCCGTGCATTCTCACTGACCTAATGCAACAGGTCTAGTGCGCACTAAGTCTCAGGTGTGCTGGAGGACTGGGGGTTCTCCCTCAATAATTCAGCTCGGAAACTAGGCACAGTGACACTGCATGACATAACACTGTAAGAACAGAAACACAAGTGCAGCGTGTCATATAAAAGCCACACCACTGAATTATTCACACACAAGCACTGAAGCAAGAATCATGGCAAGGCATGGCAGGTCTGTATGGAAATCTTACTAAGCATGTTTTCTTACGATCAGGTGCGGTATATGCTGCATGGATATGCGTTGTCATCTAGATAACCAAGCGGTTGTTGGTATTCTGACAGGATCGTGTGTCCTTTACATCATCCACAACAACAAGCCACATTCCATGACACCTAATACTTTCTTCATACATGAGCAGAAATATAGTATAACACACATTGGTAGTGATAGAAATTGAGAGAAAGGATGTCCCTTGCCTCTCCTCCTTTTCCGCAGCATGCATGGTAAAACCCTGCGTTTTTGGGACAGTTATCTAGGTTAGATAACTTATCATTTAGATTGTCTAAGAGCAAACACACAATATTTAAAGTCTAATAAATAAGATATGGCATGTTTTTTTGGAATAAAGTTTGACAAGCTTTTCAGAGGTTCCACTCACCCAGCAGTCATTATATATTGAGTATATATACAACCGAATACCCAAAATTCTTAGTCTTAATCTGCATTTCCTTTAGCCCATATAATTAGATGGTACACTGTTAAACAGTTTAGTGTAGTACAAAATGCTTATACCATCAGTCATGCTTATATCATCAAATCTACACAGTGTATTTTAGTCTGTGTGCTGAGCTCATGGTTTCATTTGTAATTAGTGGTGGCTTATATACAGTATCTGTAGAGATGGGATACCGATATAAATTGGTCAACAGTGCAACTGTGGTGCTGAGTCACCGCTCCAGGGTCCCGGGTTCCCAAAACCATGCCAGTAGACGGATTGGCTATGCTACATTGCCCCTGGGTGTGAATGAGAGTGCGAATGTGTGTGTGTACATGGTGCCGTGCAACAGACCAATTTCCCGTCCACTGCATATTCTTGTGAGAGCCTCCAGATCCACTATGACCCTGACCAGATGTTACTGAAGAAGAATGTGTTTTTACCAGGGTTGATTAAATGCGCCTTATGTACCGTATTTGCATTAAATATTACTTTTCAAAGGTTTTTTTTTATGTCTAGTAACATCAGGTCGTTGTTGTAAATTTAAATGAAATTGAAGCTTTCAGTGTTTATTTTACTGCAAGTCATGATATAAAATTTAAGGTTCATTGCCCACCTCTAGTTGTAACCATAGTGATGAATTGAGCAGGAAATCTGATCAAAGGTTAACAGGCCTGATAAGCTAAACAAGAGAAACTCGGCTCTCCTTGTATTTGGTGCTGTACTTGAGAACATAGTGATGATGTGTGTAGGCTGTTGTATTCACTTAGGAGTGAGCTGAATCGAGCTTAAACATTACACAAAGGCCCAGGCTTTCTTAATATAGCACATAGAGGAGCCATGTGCTGGGTTGCAGGTGCTGTTTGGGCTTTACTGATACGACCTGCACTATGGTTAGGACTCTTGTATATGGTTAGTCATCCATTAAAATCTTAACAAAGCTCCCAAGAATAAACAGCCCCATGTTTGTTCGTTTTGGGAGTTGCCTAAAATCAGAACTGTTCAAATTCTCATGTAGGATCTCTCTCTTTTTTTTTTTTTTTTTTTTTTTTTTTTTTTTTTTTTAACTGAATGGTGGATCTATTATAAGTTCCTAACCGTCTTTGTTTTGTTGCATTTTTATGTGCATATATGTAGGTAATTTCTTTAATCCATCTATGATAAAGAGCCCATGCTTATTAGAAAATAGACCATGATATTAATGCATTCTTTTTTTTTTTTCTAATTTGCAAGAGCTATGTTGTGTGTTTTTCATGCCTTTTCATCCACCTGCAGTCCCAGGCCTATGACACCACACCTGCACTAATGTAGTTCCTCTGTTTCTTTCTTTCCTTCTCCCTCTCTCCAATGCTGGCCTCCTCAGAGGAGCAGTCCGGTAAGCTCTTTCCCCGTCTGTCTCTTCAGGAGTGCTGTGCTCTCTTTCTTATGGCAAAGGGTTCATGGGCAGTGCTTGGCATGGTTCAGGATCCGTTTGATGCTTGGAATTAATACTAAGACAGTCGTAGTTACAGCTGAGTTTCTTTGTTATAGAGCCAGTGTTGTATTTTGCTAGACCTACATGTAAAATTATTCAGCAGTTACACTTTGTAGTCAGTATGTTTTTTTTCCATTGATGAACATAGGGAGTTAAAATAAATTTTAGAGGTAACTGAGCGTTTTAGGGTTGGGCACTGGATTTGTTCTGTGTTCATGTGATGCTATGTTCATAGAGCTACATGACGAGTATCTAAGACATCTTCATAGCACAACATGACACCTACATAAGCCATGTTCATTGAGCTGTATGGCAAATACCTATGCCATGTTCATAAAGCAACATAATGCCTGCATAGGCTATGTTCATAGATCTGTGTGACCTTTACCGAAGCCATGTTTTATAGAGCTACATGACGCCTGCATAAGCCATGCTCCTAGAGTTACATGACGCCTACATAAGCCATTCATATCAACTGGCATAATCCCATATAAATGTTTACAGTATAAATGTTTAATCCAACGGGTGACAGCCGTCATAAAGACAATTTTCTGACTTGTATTGTCTAGTTGACATAACACCTGAGTCAGGTAACAGATTATCTTGACCTAAGGTTGTGTTATGATACTTTCTGCACTGACTCACATTTGAACCTCATGGCAACTAATTTTGCAGTATTGTAGTGATATTGCTTGCTTATACAGTATACTTCAGATGATTAAATCACTGACTTATGACAAAGCTATGACTTCTATTCTATTCTGACCCCTAAGTATAGTGTATAGTATTTTTTGAAAACCTATGACAATACCATGACAACATAATGACAAGTTTATGTAGAATTCTTCTTGTTAATGGAGTGGGTTTGGGTTTGATGTTTGACGTCACCATTATATTCCATCATGTCAGAATTGCACAGAGGTACAAAGTCAGTTATCAAGAAATTATGAAGTAAATCAACCCAGAAGGTGTCATAACACAATCTTATGTCAACAAAAAAAAAAAGTCATTTGACTATGATGTTATGTCACCTTTGTCAAAATCTACACAAAAAAACCCTTTGTAATACCTGAGGCCCAATATAATAAGCCTATATATAAATGTTTATGTAGGTTTGTCAGATGGACAGAAAGGGTTATATAGGTGTTATGTAGCCAGTTCAACCTTCTAGCAAGCAGCTGCAAGTTTGAAAAGCAATATTTCTGTAATTTCATATTCTAAACCCAAAATTATATATTATGAATGTCTAGTGTTGGTGAGTCTTCACCCATCTATGGTCTTGTTAGTCTTAAAACGTCAGGTAGTGGTTTGTTCTTATCAGTTTTGAGCTCTAACTGGCTGTTTGTGTAGACCACATCCTCAGTCTAATTAGAATTGACTTGGAAAAGAGAATAAACTGAGTCACGTAAGTGGCCAGTTGCAGGTTAAGGTGAGAAGATTTTAAGCAGTTCTTTGTAGTTTGTACGGTCTGGTCTATTTGAATCACACTGAGTGATACTGGTGATATTGTTAACCACCTATCTTGCTAACCCCTAGTGTGCTAAAAGCAGGATTTCCCAAAGAAATGGAGTTAGCAATAGTAGCCAATGATGCACTTAGTATTGAAACACAGATTACAGGAGTCACTTCCAACTTGCTGAGTAACTTCCTTGAGTAGTGTTTAGGCCAAACATGAAAAAGGTGCCTTCTGTAGCATGGACAGAGATGGATAATGGGAGAGAAGGAAAGGGCTTTGTAAACACAGTTTTTGGTTTGTTTTAACCTTGAGTCTTGCCAAAAATATTTCAAGGTGTGAAAAAAAATAAGAGCAGCTGCTTTTTAGAGCGGATTGAAAAGTGAGTAGAGAATCATTTGGTGATTAATCTCTGTGTTCTGGATATCTCTTCTTACATACACAATTTCTAGACACCATTTTATTTTCCAGAGAGTATTACTCATGTTAAGATGTATTTTAAGATATATTTTATTTGTACTTCTCACTTCACTTTTCTGGGGGTAGTTTGTATAAGCTGCTTGCTTTGTAAGACCTCCCATGATGCACAGTGGAAAATAGCAGCTGTAGTAATAAATATTCTGGATTATTCGTAAAGGGTTTGTTCAAACAAAAAATGTGAACACTGAACAGCAGGCAGCAGGCCATGAAACCAGCAGTTAGCATGGTCATGGCAAGTGTCCTGCTGGCTAGAATATAGTCTTTGCCATGTTAGTATTTTTTTAGCTTAATTATTACGTTATTGACACACTAAATCTGGAAATGTAAAACAAAGTCTAATATTTGTTTGTACAGTGTTTCAGTTCAGATATGAACAAAATCACATTTTAACCTTGGGGCTTTGTCTGAATACATGAACCCGTTTTTTGTCTGAATTTTCTTTTTTTTTTTTTACAGCAGTGAGAAACATGGTGTCCTTTCTTGATTGTGGTTTGGGGGTTTTTTGGGTTTGAATGCTTCACTTTCTGTTCTCTACACAGTTTATTTTAAGAGTGTGTATTACTGATTTGTCACTCTCTGACCAGGTGTCTCTTCTCTCTTCCTTTTTGCTGGTCACAGAAACGTAGCCCGGTAAGTGCTGTATTCTTGCTTTTTTTTGTTTGTTTCCTAATGCTGTCTGTAGTCCTATAGCTGGAACAGGCCTGGGATTGCAAAGGCTGTGAGGACTGTGAGTGTTTTAGTAATTAATAATTTAGCACCATACATGTATGTGTAACAGCTGTGCTACACTTCAAGGTCATTTATATTGATGCTCTGTGTGCTGAGCACTGTACCTGCACCATGTTGACTTAAACACCCATGTGAGCGCAAAGCTGCTTACACTGCAATGCATTTTATGAAAGTATAAACAGTCAGGTATGCTGCAATAAAGCACTACATGATGATGATGATGATGATGATGATTAGTAGCAGTAGTAGAGAGCTTAGCATTAATACCATGAAAATATGATTAAAAGATGTTTTTTGTCCGAAAACTTAACTAATTACAATTCAGTGGCAGATTTTGTTTTTAGCTTGTCTATCAGATTTGACATTCATATTGCATAATTGTTGTTGTTATAGTTGGAGTAGCAGTAGGGTTTGTATTACTACAAAATTATGAATGACAGATATAATAATAATAATAATAATAATAATAATAATAATAATAATAAAAAAATGACAGTCTTGTCATTCACTTGTGTGTTGAGCTCATTAAAGAAGTTACACAGTCCTACACTGTCCTTCTGCATCTGAGATATTTCAAGAATTCAGAAAACAAGCTTATGTTTGATAAATTAGTGATCAATAAATTTACTAGGTGTGTGTGTGTGTGTGAGAGAGAGAGAGAGAGAGAGTCATTCAGTTTTCTGTTTTCTTTTTTGTTCCAGGGTCTGGCAAAAAGAGATGTGACTAGTGAGTACATTTTAAAAAATATGAATGGCGTAATGATTGCAATTTAGTCTATAAATTGAGCACAACACTGTTCTGGCCTTTAAAATAGACAGTGTAATCAATGTGTTAGAGTCTGTGTGGATGTTTTCCTTTTTTTTCCTTCCCCCCCCCAAAAAAAAAAAAATTAGGCACATGTTTTGTTCTTAGGTGAAGACATCGAAATTGCACGACCAAGACGTTCAGTTCCCACTCGTACTCCTGCCTCAGTCCCCGCACCTGCACCTGTTCCTGAACCTCCCAGGTACAATCACAATCATACCTTTTATTGTTTGGTGTACTATCACATTGCATGATTTATACTGCTGTAAGGGAAGAAAAATGAAAAGGTTTAGATCTGGAAATAAGTGCCAGTTGGATGAGATTAGAGCTCCAAGGTTTCTTTACATCACACACACACATCTCCTCTGCTTTTTGCTTTCTCTCTATTTCAGCAGTAAGAAATCTCCAGTGCCGGAGGATGCAATAGCCTTATTTGGCCCTCCACTGGAGACAGCATTTGAAGAGCAGAGGACTGAAGGTACGAAGAGCAGCCGTTAATGACTGTGAAGTACACTGATTATTACTGATCACTGAATGTTTCAGCTTAGTGTTGCTGTAATGCAAAGTAGATACACAGCTATTCAATTACTGTCCTCTTTCCCTTCACATCCTTCTGTTCATGTACATATGTGATGTTTGGATTTGTAAAGAATATAACATGGGATTATACTGTACTCTAAAATGTTCCAGATATGTTTGATACAATTCTGCATCATCCCATGTTCACATCACTAATCATATCTCAAAACACACTAATTCTAGATTTTAAAAACAGAAATCATTAAGCACTTATTTTGTCTGTAGGTGCTACTTTTTTTTTTTTTTTTTTTTTTAAAAGACACATTCTATTCTGAGAAAATTAAGGAAAATGATTTGAGTGGTTTAGGTCTAGGCGAGGGGTGTCAAACTCATTTTGGGTCATTTTAAAGCCCATGTTATACTCAGTCCAATGTCATGTGGGTCAGACCAAAACATCCTATTAGTAGACCAGTAACACATCACCCAGTTCTCTTAAACATTTTCAGCATTTAATTAATTATTCAGCGCTTATCTGTGTCCATTCTCAATGCTCAAACTGATATATTTATACAGTGTATATATACACTCACCGTACACTTGAATAGGAACACCTCTACACCTGCTCATTTATGCAGTTATTCAATCAGCCAATCATGTAGCAGCAGCACAATGCATAAAATCAACAGGTCAAGAACATTTAGCTTAATAATTTACAAATAAAAACGATACGTTATGATTACAGAAGTGTGTCAGCATCAGATGTTTAGCTTGTTAATGAAGAATTACATGTCAGTTTATGACCCTCTGTTTATTGCTTATTTTCCTCCTAGTGGAACAACAAAGCTCTTTTTTTTTTTTTTTTTTTTTTTTTTTTTTAAATCTTTCAATTACAGTCAGATGATTTTAATTTTGAACACAGATTCTAAATTTATTTGGTGGGTTGGAATTAAAACGTTATTGGTCTTGTATCATTGGGTAACATTGCTCTCCACTGGCTGTGTGTTGTGCCATCTTCCATATGTTAGTGATGATAGAGGAACCTGAGGTTTGGGGTGCTCCTTTATATGAGCCAAACCCAGACTCTTCTCTAGGAAGACCTTTTCCTCCAGGACGTAAGTTTCTGATAATGTGGCACGGACTGTCTCTTATCGGGATCATGAACTCTTTCCCTCCATACTTTCCAAATGGTTGTATGAGTGAAGAATCGTCTGGGAATGTGGTTTTTCATTAACTTTTGCACTTTTGCAAGCTCCAGTAACCCACTAATTTCACAAATCCTTAGTGAGGAAAACCAATCAAACTCATGTCCCTAAAGTCATCCAGTTTAGCCCGTGGCGGTTTCCTCTGATGATAGTTTACTTGATGTGGCCTCAGTTGACTACTATGTAAAACTCTATTTTATAAATCTCTGATCAGATAAACCCTTGATATAACTCACACCTACCAGATATATATGTCTGGATAAACCTATACAGGCTTTATAAAACTTCCTTATATATTTACGTTTTTCTGGGTTTAGTACTTCTAATAAAAGTAAATGTCAATTCTGCATTATTTCTCACTATGCTGGTCACATGAGATGGGTCTAGGACACTTACTCTCACTTTGTATGGTATTATTAAGAGCAAATTGGTCAGGCCACAGGGAGTGAAGTGTTGTCATCTTCTGTGAGTTACTCATCCCATGTCCCAGCCCTCCCCACCTTTTTCCTGCATCCATTGATTTAAGATATTCCATATGCATGGTGCTTTGGGCATGGAATGATCCTGTTTTTCTGAGGTAGTGCAGCATGGTCATAATGTCTGACCACTAGGGGGCATTTGAAAAAGCTTGCTCAGCCACCCTGATGTCATTGCAGCACTCCCTCCTCTTCCACCCAAGAATGTGCCGACGTCCCCCCCTCCGAGCAACACTACAAGCCCAGATTCCTCCGGTAAGACCAGTGCTTCTTCCTCAACTGTATGTTCCTCCATTCTATTTGTATGTCTTGTATGTTATGATGATGATGATGTTGATGATATGAGTATCTTTATTTCTGTATGGAATACGCCATTTCACAACCTCTAAGCACTCTGTTTCATATCTCAGTGTTTTCCACCTTTAATGATTTCTTCAATTACGGTGTCTTCGCATGCTACTGATGCAGATGTGAAAGCAGAGGACACTTCAGCAAACACACACAAACCCTCCATAGCAGATCTGGACAACATTTTCGGCCCAGCAGACTCCCCTAAACCTGGAGACAGTGCCGCAGACAAGTGGGTCTGCTTCAACGATGAGTCACCTCAAAGACCACCGCTACCAGAAGAGCTAGCTCCTCCTTTACCAAAATCTCCACCTCCTCCTGAAGAACCTGCCCCTCCTCTTCCTCCAACCGAACCACCAAGAAACACCACACCCTCTCCTCCAGCCTCCATTCTGTCACCCAAAGATCCTTCTCCCCCCAAAGTACCACCTCCTCCAGATGAACCTCTCAACCCTAATGCTGAATCAACTCAGCATATACCTGATACAGAGGCGAGGTCTGGCTCAGCCAAGACTCCACCTAGTGCTCTGGAGATAAATGCACGTACAATCCCCCCACCCCTGACCCTTAATCAGGAAGATAAGAACAACCCTGAGGAGGGCAGTCCAAAAGAGGACCCAAATGAAAGCAGTACTTCACCCAAAGAGATTGATCAGGGCCCTAGATCAACACCACCACCTCCTCCACCGCCTACATACAGGGCAGTGGTGTCATCTCCTGGGCCTACACCTGCAGTCACGAGTGGAGGAAGTGGCAGCGGTGAGTCAGCTGTGCATCATCAAAAACAAACACTTAGCACTTAGTTCATGTGTATACTTTGTTTTAAACTCTCAGGGGAAGTCATTAGTCATTGGCACATTGACTAAAGAATGACTCAATCTCAGAAATACATATTGGTTGTGAATATACCACCAAAAGGGCTTTTATTATTTAAACACTAATACAAAGTAATTAAAGCATTTAATGATATTTCTTAACTACAGTGAGTTGTGAGTCAGATCCAGATGTAGTGCTCAGGCACTATTTTGTTTGAAAATCATTGTCACGCTCGTACTAAAAATGGATTTTTCCAAATGATTTGCCCATGAAAAGTAAAAATAGATTTTTAAGTAATAAATAGAACATGACTGGGTTTTGCTATTGTAAGAAAATAATCAAAGATTGTGTAGTATGATGTAATCTCTTATTAACTAAAGAATGACACATCACACTTTTTATCCTTTTGTAGCTACATTTAATGTCGTGGCGCATTTGCGAAACACATTCGTTTTTTTGTTTGTTCCAAATTAATCACAAGGCTATAGCATCTATAAGCAGACATTGGCCTGAAGTTTTTTTCTCTTGAATAACTTTCTCTTGAAGTTAATAAGACAAAAAAATGCAGCTTGTTACCAAGAAACCTCGAAGCACAAATTCCTTCAAGCTTAGAATTTCCTGTGTTAGAAAAGGAATAGCTTTAGCTCTGACTGTTGTACAGCACTGACACTGGGGGCTCTGTCCAAAAATGTTAAATAAATATCACAACACAGAAAACCTCACTATGAAAACTGTACATTTTTCTTTATTAAATTACAAAGTTATGTTATGGTTTTAATCCATTTATTATTAATTTTAGATTGCGCCTTACAAGTCCCTGTGAAATGGCTGTTCCTATAGAAACTATAACATTAGAAAGAGCATGTTTTTGTAAATCTGTGATTTGCCTTGCAGTCAGGAGCTCTGGCAAATTAGGTTCAAGAATTCAGATGTGTTGTGGTACAATTTTAAATGTGAAGATAGGAATAACTAAACATGATGAGAGTGATAGCACTGACCCAGCACATTGGAGCTGTGGTAATGGAACAGCCCAAGCATCAGTCAGAAGCCAGCCAGGCATGAGAAATGCTAGGCTCTTAATAATTTCTTACCAAACAACTTCTATACACCCATGAACTACATTCACAGTGTAGTCTATTTCACACTGACGAGGGTTAAAGATGATGGTGTATATGTATACGGTTGATCAGAAATGAGTTAGAACTATTTGTAAATGGCTATAAAATCATTTTATTCCTTCTCCCTTAGCAGAATGGTGTTTTAATGAAATATCCTTGATATGCAGGCTCCTCGTCCCCTGCACGCCCTGGTACACCATTGGCTGCCAGCAGCCCTCCACCTCCCCCTCCGCCTCCACGGCCACCCTCTCGTCCCAAACTGGCTCCTGGGAAAGGCAGTGTAGGGGATGAGGTATGTGACAGCACAAAGCTTCTGATACACAGTACCACAGTTAGCAGTTCAGTGTCTGTGTGTTTTAATGTCACTTTATTCTCCAGAGGTCGGCTCATTCTGTGCGTTTTTATTTTACTCTAGCTGCATGTACAGTGATGCTTGAAAGTTTGTGAACCCTTTAGAATTTTCTATATTTCTGCAT
>JAOTRR010000018.1:22480854-22498359 GCA_028570945.1 Gogo arcuatus | reverse complement strand
TTAAAGGTTGGATTTTTCTCATTTTTTCAGTGTGAGATGAAGCGACTTCACCAAAGGGTGGATTTATTCTAACCCTTGTTACTCATCTTTACAAGGGGTGCCAATAATTGTAGAGAGCACTGTAAGTTCTCACAATAATGACAATATGCCACAATAATGAGAGTGATTTTCTATCTTGTAATGTCTTATCTCATAATAATAAGATTTTCTCAAAATTATGACTTAATAGTTCATTATTATGACATAAGTCATTACTTGTTATGAGATACAAAGTCATAATAAGAACATCTCTCATAATTATTATGACATACTATGTGACTTTTTGTTTGTTTGTTTTTTAAGTGGCGTAAACAGGCTTCCATACTTTTCCAAACATGTCTTGGTTGAGAAAAATGGTCGGAGTTTATTCATTGGGAAGAGGGTTGACTTTAAATGTACTCCGGACCACAGGGTGGCGCTAAACATCTCCAGCAGGTTTGTAAACTCACGTCACTCTAAAACGTCGCTCGAGTATTTGGAGTGATGTCAACTTCCGGAAGTAGCGGAACGCACGTGTGTTTACTAACTGTATAAGGCTAAAGAGTGCTGTCTGTCTTTTCATATTTCCTCTGAAAGTGAAGCACAGTCCAGTTTGCAGTGCGGTAAATGGTATAAAGGAAACACTAAAAAAACAAAACAAACAAAAAAAAACACTATAGGAGATAAAAGCAATGGCTTCACAAACCCGTGAAGAAGAAAGCGATGATGGCATGGATGAGTTTATGGAGAAATTTAAGACGCATAAATACCAAAATGCGTTCAGTGAAAGCAACTGGGAGGAGGTAAGAATGGACAAGTCTGTAACAGCTGTTTGCTGATTAGTCGAGAATATAATACGTTTTCCTATTAAACGTTAATTTCTTGCATAATAGTTTTAATAAAAGGGTTTAACTGTTGGCGTCCCATAAAAGGTTATTATTAATTGATTTGGTATATTAGCGGTTTTAGTCACAAACTTATTAAACTGTGATAATCTTGCATCCTAGGAGTTTGATAAAGTGCCCATGTTCATGAAGTCTGCTCCAGAGGACATAGACCCCATTAAACATCCTGACCTTGCCTGTCTCCAGTCCATTATACATGATGATGAGCGACCACCTGAGGGTATGAGAGAGTCCTCCCTGCAGAACCAAAAGTCTAGGAGGGGGGCTGGATCTGATCCTCCTATATCCCTAAACCAATCACCAACACACTTAACAATGCTGATTTTGGGTTTGACTCTGCCTAGGTAGGAGGTGGTGGATCAGGTCAGACTCTGCCCCCTGGAGTTTTGGTTTTGCAGCAAGGAGTACTTAGGAGTATATCGCCTGTATACAGCGTCTCAGGCTGTTGTAATTATTTAAACACAAGGCATTACTTAAATGTATTTTAAATATACACATACTTCAGTTTACTAAACCTACCTCTATTTCTCCCCTGCAGAGCAAGCAAAGAGTCTAAAGGATGAGGGCAATGAGTATTTTAAGGGAAAGAACTATCAGAAAGCTATAGTGTCCTATACAGCAGGCCTGAAAAAAAACTCTGCTGACTCAGACCTAAACGCTATCATTTATACCAATCGTGCTGCAGCCCACTTCCATCTAGGTAAGGATATTTCTTTTAAAGCAAGTGTTTTCTTGGTCATGTGTGGCACTGGAGTAAGCTACAGATGGGGACAAATTAAAGGAAAACTCAACATAAAATGACTTTCAGCAACTACCGTCCCTCATAAAGGCTTTGACATGGATCCTAGAAGTCTCTGGTACTATAAGGGATGAATGAACACCATTCTTTCAGAAGATATGCAGTCAATGTTTTGATATTGGAGATTGGTGTTCAATTGGATTGAGATCTGGTGACTGTGAAAGCCATAGCATATGATTTTTAATCATTTTCATCCTCATCAAACCATTCAGTGAGCCTTCATGCCTTGTGGATAAGGGCGGGGTCATCCTGGATGAGACCACTCTCATTGGGAAAGAAACGGATAATCATAGGGTGAATGTGATCAGTCAGAAGAACTTTGAATTGTTTTTCAGTGATGCTTGCCTCTGAGGGGACAAGTGGATGCAAACAAATGCCCCCACTGCATAACACAGCCATTGTTTTTTCCTTTAATTTGTCACCTGTCTGTATATTGATTTGGTTTGCCTGCCTTGATTTTAAACACAAATCTAAACACTGTAATGAGCAGAAAAGGAAATGATATTTAGCTGTTACAGAGGACTACTACCTAATATACAGCAGTAATAGCATGCATTTATGCAATGGATTTATGCCCCAATTGGATTTTCATTTTGTTCACCTTCTGTAGGAAATATGCGATCAGCTTTGAATGATGCAACTGCTGCACGGAAACTGAAACCAGGCCACGTTAAAGCTATCATCAGAGGTGAATCACAGGAATAATATATAACAATAATATACACATTTTAAAATATAATAATAGGATTTTGATAAATTGCTACTTAAGTTACGAGTAATGAGATAACAATAGTCTTTAAGCATTTTGTGTCCGTCTGTGCATGCGTGCGTGCGTGCATGCATTTATAGGAGCCCAGTGCTCTATGGAGCTGCGTAATTATGCAGCTGCATTGCAGTGGTGTGATGAAGGCCTCAGGGTTCAGCCTACCGATAAGAAACTTCAGGAGCTCAGAGCCACTGCAGACAAACACAAGGTAGCCAGAGCTAAGACTGGCAACTACATAAATAAATAATATAAGTAAAAATAAATACCCTGTAAATGTTAGACTATATACAATATGTTTATTTCCTGTCTTACTTTAGTTTCTATATATCACAAATAGGAATCATCTGATCTAAGATAGTATTATAACTACATTTTCCATAGTATTTATGCTGGTTGTCTTGCTATTAAGATGTTTGCATGTATGTTATAGAGGGCAGCAGAGCGAGATGCCAGAAAGGCTAAAGCTAAAGAGAAAAAGCAGCAGAATGAGAGAGGAGCACTGTTGGCTGCTATTAAGGTAAAGCCTTGTATTGTATGCATTCATTCAGCACAAATCACCTTCCAACTGTTGATACTGATCAAGATGCTGTTTGGACCAGGAGCGTGGCATTAGGCTTCTAAAGGCTGAGAAGGCTCTGAACATGGGCTCTGACAGTGAGGGTGATGATGGATCCACAGCAGCCATGGCAGAGTTGAGTCTGGATGGACTGAGCTGTCAGGAAGCCACAGGAGCACAGGTGTACCTGGATGAGCAGGGCGCCCTCCACTGGCCTGTGCTGTTCCTGTACCCTGAGCACAGACAGACCGACTTCATCTCAGCCTTCTGTGAAAACTCCAGGTCTGCATTCATCAGTCATGGCTTTGCAATCATTCATGTACAGTAGAGTCCAACACAAAGAACCTTTATATTACCTCACTAATATGTTTACAGCTCATTAATATAAATCAATAAAGCTTGGACCTCAGAGCAGTAGTATTTGTAATGCAATATCTAGGGTGACCTCAGATTGAAAAAATGGTGCAAATGGTGTGAAGAAAATATATGTAATGTATTCTTAAATAGCAAAAATAGCTGTAAATTATCTATTTTTTTAGATAATTTTGTTTTGTTTTTTTAAACCAAAGCACTGATGAATTCTCAGATCTGATTGGCCAGAATGTGGTGTTTAGTTTTCTATAACAGTAGGTCCAATAGGGCTGGAAAAATGCATAATTGTTGTTCTGTTAGGAGACGTTTATTTAACATTTATGGAAGGAGTCATGACAATATGACAAGTGGCGTTTTTTTTGTGTAATTAACTTCAAGTGAGGGAATAAAAGAAAGCTGCTGTAAGTGATAACACAACAGAACTTGTCTCATGGACATTCCACAACATTGACTATTTGACTATAAACAGTTAGTAAGCAGGATGTCATTCATTAATAAATTAAAACTTGTAATCATGGGCAAATTGCTGTCGTGTAAGAGGAATCAAAAACTTCAGGATGTGCTGTTATAGAAAAATAATCCACTTCAGGGTGACTGCACTTCAAGTCATGCTACATCACCCTGTTGTTGATTATTTTCCTATAACCACATTCCCTGCTGTGTTTTTTTTTCCCTATAATAATAAATAATAAAATAAACACAGTTATTGGTTATAAGACCCACTTTTGGACCCTATTGTATGTGTGTGAATTATAGAGTCATCTGGTCATTTCAGTGTGTCTTTTGCTTGTTCAGATTTATAGATCACTTAGCAGTCATGTTTGGAGAGGAACTTCCTCCGTGGGACACAGACAGAAAATATCAGCCACAAAATCTTCTGGTCAGTTCAACCCAAATCAATATGTTTAATTCAGTATAGCATGAACTTGCCTTTTTTTTTTTTTTTTTTGCTTTTAATTTTTGTGTAATTTTTGACGCATCCTAGTCTTCATATTTAACTTGTTATTATAGCTGTTTTTTGAAGACCATGAGAAGGGACACCTTTATGAAGTGGATCTGGAGACATCTCTTCTAGACGTCCTACAGCATCCAGGGTAATTTTCCTATTTAAAGATCCATGATGTTGAATAATTTGTTAAAGGTAATATAGCATGTACTATTCTGATAGATTCCTTCATTCATTGTTTAGGTGCTCTGTGAAGGCAGGAACTCCAAGCTTTATCATATTGGTAAAAGATTCACCATTTTGTAAACCGTTTTTATCAGGAAAGAAAGTCCATAGACTGAAATGAAAGATGGTTAAAGGACTCTGAGTGTATTGGCCATTGATAAAGCATCTGCTATATTGTGGTTTTGCTTCATGTCCTGGATAAGTGTCTGCTGATGGGTGAGATGACCTTTGCCGAAGGTCAAATTCATGTTAATAATCAGTATTCCCTAATTCACCCGAAGCACAGTTTTAATGCACCTGCAAAACACTTACACGGAAGCCTACAGGTAAAACAAAAAAACCCACAACTTCATAAAAGACAACGAATAAAGAGCCACATGTCATGAAAACACTGACTCCTTGGATCAAGTAAAGAACTACATCAGAAAAACTATTTTACCACCATTGGAAAACGGGTTACATAAATAAACGCCTTTCCAAAAACATTTAAGATTTTGCTCCATGTTTTTTCTCTGCTCAATTCTTAAGCTCGTATTCTGAGGATGCAGTACAACACTGTGTTCATAAAGAGAGTAATATATAAAGATCGTGTGCGTCATATATACAACCTATACCTAATTTAAGCAATAGAGCGTGAGAGGGATTAGGTTATCGTGAACTGTAGCTGTTTTGAAGACCGTTTTCATAATTTTTTTTCTTCCACCACAAGTGGCCTGTTGCTATGCAACCAAGTATTTAATTAGGGCTAATAAATAGACTTAGTGAAGTCTGTAAACTAGCAGTGAATCAGTAAGATTCATTAACTAGCTCTTCATCATTAAAGATCATATAGATATCATGTTTAGTAAAGACATTTATTATTCTAACCTCTGTGGAAAAGGATGTAACAGTGCAAGCTCTGCACATAGTATGATGTGCACGAAATTTCACTTTTTTTCTTGTATTACTGGTGAATGAAGCAATATGGTCACCATCTAGCTGCAAGGATAATTAAATGTATGGAAATAGTATTTGATAACTTCTTTTTGACTTCAAGTGACAGTTAAAAATCTGTCAACTCCTCAATGTTCACAGTTACTGCTGAGGTTACTGTTTTAATAATAATAATGTCTCACTTTTTTCAACCCTGACTAAAGTACAATAAAGGATCTAAGTCACATGTTTTACTCACTCTCTCACATTTTCTATACTGCTTATTCATTACGAGGCACAGAGAAGCTGGAGCCAATCCCAGCCAACTTCAGGCAAGAGGCAAGGTACATCCTGCCAATCCATCACCAGACCAACACAGAGACAGACATTCACACTTATACACACCTATGGGCAATTTAGAGTAGCCAGTTAACCTAACCACGTCTTTTGGAGGGTGGGGGAAAACCAGAGCACCTGGAGGAAACCCGCACAGACACGGGGAGAACATGCAAACTCCACACAGAAAGGCCCCCGTCAGCTGTGAGGTTCTAACCCGGAACCTTCTTGCTGTAAGGCGACACTGCTAGCCACTGCACCATCATGCCACGTTTTAATCTTTTCTAATTTTGATAACGATTTAAAACAGCTTCGAGTAATCTGATTGTTGCTGTTATTGAGCAGCCCATGGTGAACTGAATAATACATATTCACTGAACAAACGGTGCCATTAGAACGCAGTACAACTAATCAGATTTCATGCTCGTGACTAACTGTCATAATATTTAATATACAGTGGCTTCACCCACTAGCGATCACAGGTTATTTCTCTTTTTTCTGTGTTGCTACATCAAATGTAAGTATATTAGAATGGGATTTGTTTTCTGCTCCTTTTGAAGTGACTGACTGCAGAAATAAAATTAAATAAATTATTTTGCATTCTAATATACTTAAAATTGATGTTGCAATACAAGGGGGTGAATACATTATGCATTCTATGTTGTTTCTCACATAATATCTTATAAACACAATGGTGTTCTGGAACCAGTTTTTAAAAATGTTGTAAAAGTTCTCAAAATTACTATAGTAGTAGTTAGTTCAATTCAGGAACAGGAAGTTTTTGTTCATAAATACATGAGGAATTCATCATGTGGGAGAGAAGTTGATGTGTATCACTGATGATGTGTGTGAAAGACCAGAGACAGGCAACTCCAGGAAGGTACACAGACTGACATGTTGGAGCCTGTTATGTACATCTGCAAGCTACAGTCCCTGTAGGTCGTGCCATAATTAAGGATAATGAAACATATTGCTGTACAGTAGTGACCCACAATTCACTTTCAAAATGATTTTGGCCTGCTATTTCTTTCATAAAGAATTAAACATGACAGGGCATGCTGTTGTAGGAAAATAATCAGCTTTGGCGTGGTACGAATAACTCTGCTTCTAGTCCAGCCGTATCACACCACCTCGTCATAGATTATTTTCCTATAACTCATTATAACAGCATGCCTGAAGTGTTCTGTTCCTCGAATACCACAAATATTTGCCAGCAGTTAATACATTTTTAATGAATTAATGTATGACACACCAATGTTATAGTTACATATAATGTTGTGGAATGTCTGGAAGACAAGCTAGTTCTTATCATGTACGTTTTAATAGCTATAAACAGTCATTCCATCACCAGCCTCTCCTTTTCTTTCACTTTAAGTTAATAAGAGAAAAGGATGCAGCATGTCATGTTACCAAGAAACCAGAAATCTATCTGTCCTGTCTGCTATCTGTCCTGAAGAATCTCCTGCGGTGTTACAGAGCCCTGACACCAGAGACATCTTTCATACATACATGTTAAATAAATGTCTCCTTACAGAAAACCATATCAAGAATTCCTTCTTGTTGTTGTTAAATAAAAGCATTATTTTAATCTGTTTATTATTAGACTTAGATTATGTAGACTGTCTTGTATGGTAGACAGTGCCCTGCCCCTGAACCTCTTCTATTATTAAGTTAAATGTACCTGAATTAAAGGTAAGTTTAATGCTGGTAATCTAGCCTTTTTTAAAATTTCTTTATATTTATTATTACAACTGGCCTGTAGCCTGTGACCCCATGTATATTCTTCAATCTTCCCTTTGTGAGGAGGGGGGGAAAAAGTGAAACCATGCTGTGAAGTAAACATTCTTAAATAGGAGGATGGACAAATGCACAAATGAAGAATAATTCACAGGAAAACAACAGCTGTTAGTTTGGAGTTAAAAGTATATTTTCAGAATGACACTTTTGTTGTTTTTCCTGTTTATAATTCTTATTAATTCTTATTTAACTTAAGAATATACTTCTTATTATATTCTTATTAATTCTTTATAATTAATATTATATATTCACTCCTTTTTCTACACAAGGGATAATTCAGTCCCAGGCAGTCCAATGCTCACAGGTCCTCCTCATCCTCTTTCTGTTACTCTTGCACAGACAGAGATCTGCCCAGAGGTAGTTTATCCTGAGGCTGTATGCTCCGCAGCAGTCTCCTCACCATTCCCAACTTCCCCTTCTTCACCAGTTCCCTTGACAGCTCTGCCACTTCATCAGTATATGTCCTGCACAACAGCCTGAGCTCTGCCCAGACTGTGTCAGTGCCATGGCTCTCCTCAGCCTGCTTTACACATTCCTCCAACTGGCATAAAATGTGATTGATATCCCTTGTGCTCTTGGCGAAACTGGTCAACAGAGCCTCCAGCAGGAAGTGCAGTGCCTGCTGCTCGCAGCTTCCAGGTCGTTCCAGCTCCAGTGATTGCCTGAAGCAGTCGATGGCATTCTCCTCCTCCCCTTTGAGCAGCAAGCAGCGTCCACGAAGGAGCTGTACTTCTGGCAGAGTGGAACCCAGTGGGCACTTCAAGGCCTGCGCCAGACTGACCAAAGCCTGATTCACTGCCATCTCATCCACCATTATACTCTCCTTCACAGCATCCACACCCATGTAGTAGTAGACCTGAGAGAAGAAAGATGTGATGGAAGAGTTGCACATTTTATAATATATTAAATGTTTGTAATATTTAAAATATTTGAGCCTCCTTTATCAAGCTGGATATGAACAGATTTATTCATCAGTTGTTTGCAGGAGTCTTTATAAAAGAAATGAGGTATTCACAAAAATCAAGTTAGTCCAGAAAAATGTTCGTATCCTCTAAAAGATCTTTGTTTTGTGTAAATTTCTGTATAAGCACATTCATTAATGTGAACCTTAATCAATAGGTTTCAAATTCTCTAACTGACCTGAGTTACAGCAATTTTATGCTGCTAGGCTTATTGATTTCAATTTGACACACAAATTTAGGGAATTTAGGAGACAGTCTTTTACCATTTAGCTGTCATATCTGTCACTGTAAGCACTCGTGAGGTTTACCTTTTCTGGAGTTTTGTGGGCGTCGCTAAATATAAATCAGCTGTGCTATGAACACAATTTGCACTTTATGGCTGAATGCCATTTATCAACATACTCAGGTGAGTAGGAAATAAATCAGTATTAGTAGATTACAGCATTATAGCATTATTAGATTTTTGTCAATGCTGTGGCAATTTTTAGTTTGGTTTGGCCCACGAAAACATTTACAAACAACATTACTAAAGATTGGTAAATGCTCTTTTAATGTATTGTTCAATTCAGTTTTATTTATATAGCACTTTTAACAGTGGACATTGTCACAAAACAGCTTTACAGAAATCCATATGGATTTAGATTTAGATCACTAAAGAGCAAGCCAGAAGCAACAGAAGCAAGCAAAAACTCGCCAAGATGGTATGAGGAAGAGGGGTCCTTGAGGGGAACAAAACTCGAAAAGAAAACCCATTCTCTTCTGAACGACACCCGATAGTGCAACTATGAGTCATTAATCATGTATGATGATGACTGGTACTACCATCCCATGTTACTGTTATGTTGAACACAGTAGTGGTATTTCTTTCTGTAGTAATGCAGTTACATAAGCCAGCATTTATCTACGTTTGACATCTTGTCTTACCTTTCCCATCTCTAGGTGAATCCTGAGACACGGCTTAACACTCAGCACCCGCTCAAGGTCAGCTTGGGCCTCTCTCAGGTCCTGACGGTCGGGAATCCCACTCAGTCCTAGCTTTGCCTGGTCTAAGACCTTAACATAGTTTGTGAGTTTAAGCTGGAGAGAGAATGGAAAGCAGCTGTTAGCCAACTTTTTACCAGGTAAGATTTCTTAGACATGCAGAATGCTTAGAAATGAAAGAAAACTGAGGAAAAGTTGACTGGGTCGGTTTATAATGAAAGGGAAATTGATATTAATGCTGATATCTTCTTAAATGCACACTGCAATCTATAAGCAACTGGACAAGAATGTAACTCTGCAGTTTTTCTTTATATTATGTACCAAAGTGCTGACTTTGCCATGGCTAATGTACAGTATATACTGTTTCACTTGCATAGCAATAGCCTCCAGATGCAAATACCACATATATAATCAACTTTAGAGCTTTTTTTCTTTTTTTTTAAAGCTCACTCATGCTTAAACTGTTGGTGCCCAACACAATGATGGGTTATGTATGAAAAAGTGAAATGCATGTTCAACTGGGTTAAGGTCTGGTGATTGACTTGGTCAGTCTAAAACCTTCCACTTTTTTCCCCCCAAGATGAAGTTCTTTGTTGTGTTGGCAGTGTGTTTTGGGTCATTGTATTGCTGCATGATGAAGTTCCTCCCAATTAGATTGGATGAATTTCTCCATAAATTGGCAGGCAGAGAGTTTCTGTAGACTTCTGAATTCATTCTGCTGCTACCATCATGAGCTACATCATAAATAAAGGATAGTAAGAACATTTCAGAAACAGCCATGCAAGCCCAAGCCATGACACTACCTCCACCGTGCTTGACCGATAGGCTTGTATGTTTTGGATCATGAGCAGATCCTTTCTTTATCCACACTTTGGC
This sequence comes from Gogo arcuatus, assembly GCA_028570945.1. Classification (NCBI taxonomy): domain Eukaryota; kingdom Metazoa; phylum Chordata; class Actinopteri; order Siluriformes; family Anchariidae; genus Gogo; species Gogo arcuatus. The sequence goes on along the minus strand of JAOTRR010000018.1, from coordinate 22,487,908 downwards.
CTTTCCATCACTTTGGCAGAGGTTAATCTTGGTTCCAGAACTTTCGTGGCTCATCTCTGTATTTCTTTGTGAATTCCAATCTGGCCTTCTGATTCTTACTGCTGATGAATGGTTTGCATCTTGTGGTATGACCTATATAGTTCTGCCCTCAACGTCTTTTTCAAACAATAGATTGTGATACCTTCACCCCTGCCCCATGGAGATCATTGGTGATGTCACTGACTGATTTTTTGGGGTTTTTCTTCACAGGTTTCACAATGTTTGTCATCATCTGCTGTTGTTTTTCTTGACCCACCTGTTCGATGTCTGGTTGTTAGTAAACAAGTGGCTTCTTATTTTTCAGAACATTCCATATTATTATATTGGCTATGACCAATGCTTGTCCAAAGGCTCTGATCAATTTTCCCTCTTTTTTCAGCTTCAAAATGACTTGCTTTTCTCCAATAGACAGCTCTCTGATCTTCATGTTGGTTTATCCTTTTTAACAACAAATGTAGTCTTTACAGGCAAAACCCAGGGCTCAAACTAAGAGTAGACATTCAGAGCTAGTAACTATTTAAACAATCTTAAAATAATCTAGATGTAAATATTAGGAAATAAAATCTTAGATTTTGATCTATTCTCTCATATTGATCTTCTGATCTCAAACCCAAACGTCTTCGGTGTATAGCAAAAACAAATAAATTGGCCTTGCCGTACTTGCCATATACTATATGGTGTTTGGGAGCTGTATTTACCTTAGCTCGAGTGCAGTACGCTTTCCAGTTTAGCTCTGCATCAGGCAGCACATTCAGGGCCATGTTACAGATGCCCATTGACATCTCATGTTTGCCTGACCAAAAAAAGACGTTGGCTAGCTGATTCAATGTGAATGCATCATCTGTGGCCAGTTTGATTCCCTGTAAACACACCCAAACAAGATAGTTTTTACTGATTATTATTTCAGTAATTCTTGACAACTAATTAAGTAACATACAAGCCATTTTCTTTAACTTATCAACTGAATTATGTGTGTGGCATGCCTAAGGCTGACAGTGTTAATGCAGTTCTGAGGAAAACTATTTCAACTCTAAAAATATTGGGGCATTTTTTTCCCCCAAGGCAGATGTTATTTGAAGAGATTAGGTGAATTTTTAGAGATAGACAGCAGTATGGGTTAAAACTATTAAAGGAATGGCCCATTTTTAAAAAAACAACAAAAACCTAATCTCCATCCACTGCATCTGTAGAATGTGATTATCACTGACAAGAATGTTGATATGTCTCCCTTTTCTAGGAAAAGAAAAGATAAAAAATTTAAAACGTGTTGTATTCCATCAGTAAATGCTTATGAAATGTTTCTGTAGTGTGTTTGGAGACTTCTTCATAAATTATTGAGTCATTTCAGCATAAAAAACACTGGAGAATTCCCTTAATGCAAATCATGTTATATAAAGCAAATGTAACATGTAGTGCATGTAGTAACTTGTAGTGTATAAAACAATGGCCCTTTACATAATGTTGTGGAGCTAAAATAAAAATCTGTGCTAAGAAACTCAAAACATAACATATGAGCAGCAAAAGAGAATAGCCAGCATTTAAACAGCTGATCTATTTTCCTGTCCAGTGGGTCGTAATGTGAGAATGTGGAGTAAAAGTACATACAGTCTGCATAGCTACTGATATGTCTCGATTAACATACAGTACCGATCCGTAGCATGACAGCGGCTCAGATCCAGACAGGCGGCAGTCATGAACTGACATTGGAATAGTGGAGAACTCATCTTTCCTGTCAAGCATGAGACCAATGTAACACCAGGCAAGTGCTAAGAACAGAGGCAACTGAGTCAATATAAAACTAGGCATGGAGAAGAAGCAATCATGACATTAGAAACTAGACAGGCAGGTCTGTGACACATGGGCTCTTATTTAATAGCACGTGAACGTCCCACATAAATCACGTTGACTTTTACTGTAAAATAATAAAAACAAGCTATCAAGGCATGCAGAAGCTGCAGCAAAGCCAAATAAAATGCTAAAAGTAAACGGCCAAACTAAAAGCTAAAGCTTTGTTGGTGATCATGATAATAAGGCATGAATGTTTACCTTTGAGGTGTGTTGTGTCTGATTTAAGAGTCTCTGCTAGCAGTGTCAGACCTTTGTTGAAGTGCACAAGCCTGGTATACTCTAAATCCTTTGAATCATTGACAATATCATATAATCTATAAAGGCAGGAAGATTTCAAAAGAATGTATTTTATGTCTTGAGGAACATACTACTTGTCTATGATTAAAGCAGCCAACACTTGGCTGAGGTATAGTTAAACAATCACATTAAAAGTGGAGAATTTCGTACCTTATGTGAATTGTTGCCATTTTGAAATACCAGCTCCACTTCTCTTCTTGAGGTACCTGTAAAAATCAACAGACAGATAATGTGTGAATTTCTGGATAAATTATATAAAAATAAATATTATTTATAAATAAATAAAGGATTTTCCTGGAAGGCCAAAGTCTTACCAGTTCACCTCCGTAGTGAAGAGCTCGGTTATACAAGGTGAGTGCGGTGGTCAGTCTTTCCTGCAGGTCTTCCTCTCTCTCCAGCTCCACATCATGAGGCTGGGCGAAAGCCTGCTCTATCAGGCACCGTGCTGCCCTGAGCCTGCCCTCTGTTGGGCTCTCACTGGTCTCCATTTCCATGAGAGCTTTCACACGTTCTAGACATTCACTCTCCTCACTGTCCCGTCCAAGCCGCTCATACGCGTGGGCTAGGTTGGCCCAGGCATTGAGGTTTCCTGGATCCTCCTGGCAGATGTTACGAAAAACCTCCTCAGCTTCTTTCAGCTCATCAAGATGGTAGGCTAGCAAGCCCAGCATGTTTCGTATAGCATACTGCAACCTACCCGTCTCAGCCTCGAGCTCAGCCCGTAGGTTCTCACGCTTCACCTGTGTGTCACGGAGGCGCAGGGTGGCTGGCCCGCTTGACTCGATGTTTAGGTTCAGCGGCAGGTGAAAGTGTCCAGGGATGAAGGCCAAGTCTTCAATCAGAGACTCAAGGTCCTCCTCTGTGCTCTCCTCCATGGCCGTCTCTTCACCATCAAAACCACTAATACTAATAGTCACTAGAAATGTTATGATGTCGTAACCAGGACAAGAAATACAGGTTTACCATGGTGAAGCAAAACCAGGGAAGGGAGGAGTGAAGAATAATGTGGTGTGACAAATGCTTTTTTCTTTCACTACTGGTTTCCTGCACCGACTAGTCAATACATGTGGAGTTAGAATGGAGGAATTGAGTAGACAGGGATGTGAACAGTAATACATGTCTGATGACACACCTGCTTTGTCATCAACGATGTTGTATTGTTTCTAAACAGCCCCAAGGAAAGTTCCCATTTCCAAAACAAAAATTTTCTGTTAAGTTAATGGAGTCTATTATGTGCTGTTTCACGCATCACCTTGAATACTTTTTCAGATGAAAAAAACACTTCAGAGGAAGAGAGCTTGCTTACATTAAGCTTCTGTTTTGGAGCCAAGTTTGATCTGATGGGTTTTTAGATAAACCACTTTAATTATTGAAATATACAAGTCAGGGAATGTGACGAAGGACATGGTGAAGTAGTAAAACACTCAAGGTCTTGTGTTATTGTGAATGACATTGCGGCTGTGATTTTATCACAGGCACGAGCTGTAGATCTTCTCAGCTGTGATGTTATTCATGATAACACGTAACCTCGAGTGTTCTACTGCTTTTATATGATAGTTTACAAGGTATGGAGAAATGTAAAGCAAATATGTTTCAAATGTTTATTTTTAATATTGGCCATTTTTCTGCCACAAGGTAATCCCAGCACAAGTGGCTTGTTGCTATGCAACAAGGTAGGTCTATTGTAGAAGGGCTCTTAACCAGTGATCAGCGGAATGGTACATATTTGGTCAATAAAACCAAGTTGTTATCAGATGTAACAGCATGACCAAAACGCTTATTAAACAATCACATGGTTGACACGAGGCCCAGCCAAATACATCTGGTCCGGAAAGCAGTTTTCCAAACAGGTTTTTTCAACCACTTGCGCTGAGATCATGGCTTAAAACACTGCATTTTATTATGCTCTGCATATTTTCCTGGATATTTGTACTTGTAAGAGAGAGAGAGAAAAAGACACAAAACTGACTATTGCACCTTTACCCAATGAAAATATTTTAATGTTTTCCAATTTCCCAAACATTAAAATCATTAAAATGGTTCCAGTCAGTTTTGACACAATGGTAAGCCATGCATCTTTAGAATATGATGTAAACATTTTTCCTGTAAATCTAATATTTTTCCTATAAACATAGTTTTTTCGTGTAAACAGTCAACACCCAGAGATGTATCATGTGTTGGGATATTTATTTCTTTAATGGCCAAAAAGACAATATGGGAGTTCAAATATATCTGAATTCACATTGTACTGTATATCTACGACAGTCATTGCAATGCAAAATGTCTACTACAAACATTTTGCATGTCCTCCGCTGACCACTAGATGTCAACTGAGTTCTGGTGCTGGAATAAGTAGCACCCTGCAATGATATGATATGATTAGCTCCATAATACAGCAACAGTGGAAATACAGCCAGTGTAACTGAATCCTAGCTGATCCCATCTGTTTACTTAAGCATGAAAAGTCTTTAATGTGTGCAATGAGAGATTACCTTTTTCCCCTGTTGTTCTCTTTTCCTCCATGAGGAATTTTCAATTGTGTTATCTGTAGACTTTTAAAGATATTATCTTTCTAACTCTTTTAGTCTGTTAGCTCTTCAGTCTGCTCGCTTGGTTCTCCACTTTCATATCTGACAGACCCATTCCTCATGTGAGTATGAGTTTACGAGTATATTAGTAGTAATTCCTAGAGGGGGATTTAGAAGCAGCAGGGACTGAGTTTCAAGAAATATGCAGTTTGAAACTCCAGTGGAAGAAATCTGCTTATTATTCTACCCCTATAGACTGTAAATAATATAATATTTAACCATGGGATCATGAACCAATCTCATGTATATAGGCTCCTCATATATTATATTATTATACCATTATTATATATCCATCGATTATCTCTACCGCTTCGTTATGTTATGTTATATATTATGTTATAACATTGCAATGCTGGTATAGCTCCATCTATTGGTCACATATATATATATATATATATAGAGAGAGAGAGAGAGAGAGAGAGAGCAGTAGTGCAAATACATTTTGAGCAATGTACAATGACATCAGGATGTCAATAAAAACAATAACAATGCCCTATGTCTTACTGAATTTTGCAAAACAAAAGTTTTTATCGTTCACATAATGTACAACACACCAGTTCTGCAACTACTGTATAGTTCAAGCTACTTGTTTCAAATCCCACTGCCTGCTGTGCTACAGACATTGGCGGAGATGTGACTGAGATGGCTGACAATAGAACAATCTTTAAAAGGATAAACTAGCTTTCACTTAAAATACATAATTCTTTTCAGAATCAGCAACTTGATGTGCAGCACAAAGCTGTCATATAACTCTCCTGCTACTACACACATCACTTCAGTTAAACATGCCAAGAGAAAATAAAGACACTAGCCGGAGTTGAATATCGTAATATCTTTTACATCCAATGCAAGGAGAGAATGCCAAAACATTCACCAACATTCACCCATGACTTGATGACTTTTTTCTATCGAGGTTGCATATATGGTGTGCTACATGACCATGCAATCCTTCATTTCCCTAAATTGCTTGCTATATGGTAATACATTGTTAGCTACCACTTTTTAGCCTAATCAGTGAGCTTTTCATATGGCAGCACATTGTCAAAACGAGAGGATGCTAAAAGAAGGTGAAAAATATAAACCTGCAAGTTTTAACATTTCGTGTGTGTAAATATCCCACTCGTGAGAGCAAATGTGAAACTTGCGACTGTGAAACTCAGATAAAATGATGTGGGCTACAGCCAATTATAAAACCAGGAATCATCAACCAATAGCATTCGCTGACAGAAACAACATGAGCCTGTCCACAAACTGTCAAAACCAACCCCATGTCAAAACTCAAGTGCAAAATTTTCATAAAGAAGCTGAAGGTAATCCACTTGGCGCACAAGGACAACTATCAAATCAAGAAGGAAAAAAACATTCGAGAAGAGAAAAAAAGAGGGTTTGAGCGTGATATTATGATAAACATGCATGCAATTCTTCTTTCTGTGCTCATGAGTTTCACATTTGTGCTCGTGAGTGGGATATTTACACGTTAAAACTTGCAGGTTTATATTTTTCACCTTGTATTTTAACGTCCTCTAGTTTTAACATTAATGTGCCGCTATATTTTCAGGCAATAAAAACATGATCCTGGACTCACATTAGAGCTTTCACTTGCCCAGTGGGCTAGCTAATAAGTTTATGATTAGTCCACCTCCATCCATCCATCCATCGTCTATCCCGCTTATCCTACTGAGGGTCACGGGTGAGGTACAGTCAGTTCCAGCTCACACTGGGTGAGAGGTGGGGTACACCCTGGATAGGTCACCAATTTATTGCGGGGCTAACACAGAGAGACAGTCATTCACACATTCACAACTATGGGCAATTTAGTGGTCAATTAACATAATCTGCATGTCCTTGGAATGTAAGAGGAAACCGGAGCACCCAGAGGAACCCACACAGAAAGACCCCAGTCGACCAGCAGGTTTGAGCCCAGAACCTGCTTGTTGTGAGGTGACAGTGCCGCCCATATAGTCTACCTGTATAGTAATAATTACAAACTATGTGTTTTTTATGAAAATTCGTTACAATGTGATAAACTGAACAATCCAAATGATAGGAACTGGATAATTTTGACTATTTTGCTATTTTATTTTAGTTATCATTAGTAATGTAACAATGGTTAGAAATACCCTGAGTCTTATTTGCTACAACATTAAAATACATTCAAATCAATCAAAGTTTATTACATTTCTTTTTTTAGAATTTGGATGAGGGTATGGAATTGGGAGGAGACTAGTAGTGTGTGTGTGTGTGTGTGTGTGTGTGTGTGTGTGTGTGTGTGTGTGAGAGAG